>NW_019168122.1:0-30758 GCF_002303985.1 Durio zibethinus
ATTCACTAAGCACAAGTTGCTAATTGCAAGGGAGATATATGCTTAAGCTAGAGGCCATATATCAATTTAAATATCAAATAGCACAAGAATGGCACCAAAGCAAAAGTTTTCATGTAATGTGCAAAAGTCAAACCTTTTAGATCATTCATGAATACAAGATAGACATATTCAATATTCATATATATTCAATAAATCACCAAAGAATATGCCAAAATAAATTTTAGGCCATATGAAAACTAAAAACTCAAGGAAGATATATTTATCATAAAAAAAATATTCAAGAAAATTTTAGCACAAAAGCATAAATATGTCTACACAAATTATAGGTCATAATCAACAATGACTTAAGCTAAAAATAAGCAGCATAAGAAAGTCACTCACTAAGTCATGTTGCAAGCATGTCAAGTAAAGCTCAATCATATTCATATAAGCACACACTTGACAAGAGTAATAGATGAACCAACAACACATATCATTTAAAAAAAAAATTAGTTCATGAATTTAAAAACACTAATCAAGAGATAAAATATTTAAGCACAAGAGCAAGCATATCGCAAGGGTATTTCACAAATCAAAAGTTAAAACAATTGAGAATAAAATAATCAAATTTTAATAATATTTCACAAGACCAAGCATTATAAAACAAATTAAGCAATTTTAAACATCATGGTCATATAGGCTTGTTCAACAATCATAAATCAATATGTATACAAATCACAAAAATCATTTAAACAAGTATATTTATGTAAAATACCATAGGATAAATCATTCAAAGCTTAATATGTCTAGGGTTTTGATTTTTGCACTATAAAACTCATTTTTTGCTTGAAATATACGTTAATAAATCTCAAAACTAATCAAGCTTATTTTTAACCAACTTGAGCAATTCTAACAAGTTTCAAATGATGAAACAAAGTTGTTCAAGTGGTTATTTGGCATTAAAAACAAGGAAATCAAAAAGTCAACTCTTAATTCCCATATTCATCAACCAAATTATGCTCAAGCAATTTAATACCATAATCAATTTCAACAAGCATCTCAAACATATTTAAGTGCAAAATAAATGCATATTCAATTCAAGCTCACATTTTCTCAATATTATGCAACATATGTCTTGCAACCAATCTCAACTAAGTTTTGCATAATCAATCAAGCATTCACAAATTTCATCAAGAATAGGTAACCAAATTCAAATACTCATCAAATAAAAGTTTAGAGTTTACCTATCTCCATTGTGTGTCTAGAGTATTCAATCTTCAATCTCACATTGTAGCTCCTTGCTCTAGCACACCTACAAGAGACAATCTTATTTGATTTTTGGTATCCAAATTGCTTTAGGTCCTTGAAAGTTAGTTACCAAGTCTCTTGTTCCTTTTGGAACCCATACTTGCCTAATTCTAAATGGAACATTTCTCCTAATAGGACAAGTATGTATAGTATGACCATGAAAATTACAAAAATTGCACTTAATCATTTTACTACTTAAACTCTTGTTTAAAAGCTCTTGTTTTTCATTCATCAAAACTTCAAATTTCTTTCTCAATTCTAAATTCTCTTTTTCTAACATTTCATTTCTCTTTTGACAAGCTTTAAAATTCATTTCAATTTATCATTTTCCTTTTCCAAATCATTATTTGAATTCATTAAAAATTCATTTTCAACTTTCAATTTTGCAATAATTTTCTTATGTTTCAAATGCATATTTTCAAACTCAATTACTAAATCATTGTAAGCATCTTGTAACTCATCAAAAGTATAAGAGTTTGAATCATAAGAGTTTGAGGTTACCTTTGGTTCCTCAATAGCCATGAGACATGATGGATGTTGGTTGGAAATTTGTCTTTCATGTAGCTCATCCAACTTTCTCCATATCTCATTTGAGGTTGAGCATTTTGAGACTAAGTTGAAGTTGTAATCATCTAAAGCTCCATAGAGAATGCACTTGGCCTTTGCATCATCTATTATTTGCTTCATATATTTTGCATCTTTGGAATGAGTATTAAGCCTTTTTTCCATCACATTCCATACTCCAAAATCTTGGGCCATTATGAACATCTTCATCCTCTTTCTCCATTCACAAAATTCAAATTTATCAAACATAGGAGCTTTGAGGACTTCCTCACCATCTTGAAACCTAAGTTGAGCCATAGGATCTTTACTCAAGGTGGTTAAACCTACAAAAAAGAGACCAAAGCTCTGATACCAATTGTTAGCTTTTTAGGTGAGATGGTGATCCAAGAGGGGGGTGAATTGGATTTCTCCAAATTCTTCCCAAACAATGATTTCAATATAGTTGAATGGAAATTAAAACAATAAGCACTTTTGATAAAAATATAATGCAAATAATAAAAATTAATGAACCTAAAATCAAATATAAACAGTAATAAATTATAAGGAGATAGGGATAGAGAAATCAAATACAATGATTTATAGAGGTTTGGTCCTTCTCCACAAGGCACCTACGTCCTCTTTTCTTGGTTGTCCACACTAAGGCTTCAATCCACTATTTTTGAATTGAAAATACAACCTATTTTTTCTTTCTAAGGCTTAAGATAGAAACCTCTAGCCTTTGTAGTATTTTGCCCAATCTCACTACAAAGCTCTCAAGATGATACCTCACCTCTTATTCTCTTCCACCCTTGTATATCAAAGGTAATTTTGCAAACAATAGAACAACCTCTCTAAGGCTAAGTGTTTGCTAAGTTTAAGTACAAAAAAATGATGAATGAACAACAAATATAAGTTGAATACAATAAATACAAAAATATGGACTTTAAAGCTCTAAAAACTCTTGATTCTTTGACAGAATGAAAATATGGCTTGTTGGCTCTTGCTTTCTTGATTCATCAATCTTCTTGGTGTGTTGGAGTGCCCAATTTATAAAAAAAATTTAAAGAAGTAGCTATTGGGGAAGCTTAGGAAGTGAAAATAACCGTTGAATGCATGAAAAAAATAGCCGTTGGTGTGATTTCACCCAGACCCGACTGATCCCTTCCTTGAGGGGATTGATTGATTCAAGTTTTATGTCATTTCATGCTTAAAAAACATGACCCAATCGATCCCTTCCATGAGGGGATCGATCCTGTCAATGGCTAGGTGGTTATCTTCTGTTTTGCACTCTATTCACTAATTTGATCATATCATAAGTTATATGAATCCAAATCATAAAATGTTTGAAGATTTAGAAACTACACTTAAAGGGCTTTCTATCCATATAAAATTCATCACCTAATTCATTGAGTACGAATTATAGTGAATTTTCAAAATTACCCCTTGTGCAGTTTTTCTAACAACTACAAAGTGTCTAGTAAAAATTCAAAATCTTTTCTTAGAAAATTTGGATTTTGATTTTGTTTGATCCATTAGAAAGTAGACTCAAAGAGCTTTCCAACCATATAAAATTCAAATATTAAAACTTTGTGAATTAATACAGAAAAATAAAATAATTTCAATGTTGGAAAACTTTGTTCTTGTAAAATAGCTTTCTTAAGTTAATCTTTTTCTCAAAACCAATATTATCAAAATTGTATTAAGTCCAAAATAAATAAATTCACTTAAAAAAAAAACAATTATACTTTCATTTAAGCTCAAATAAATAATCTTTAAAGTTATATTTGGTTTGAGAAATATGAAACTAAAAAAGGTGTGTTTAAACTTTGAAAATCATATTATTTATTTAGTACCAAAATATAAAACTTAAGAACATGTACTAAATAAATCTTTTTCAAAATTTTGATCAAGTTTTTTTATCTTTAATGTTTTGTCATTTCAAAATAAGGATCAATTTAAGGCTAACAATAATTGATCAAATAGATATAATTATTTGAACTAGTTCGGTAAATAGAATTATTTTCTAAATCTCTTACTTATAAATTTTAGAAATATTAATAAATTAATTTTATTCTATTTCGAATAAGCTTGTATGGTTGAAATAATTGTTTTACGACAAAATAAAATGTCATAACAATTTGAAATAAATAATTGTTCATATAGTCTTAACAGTTTGATTTGGTTCGACAAACAGATTCATTTTTTAAATCTTCGTTATTAATTTTTAAAATATTACTAAATTAGAATTATTTTATTCTTAGTAAGCTTGTACGAACAGAAACAATTTTTTATGATAGAAAACAAGGGTTATAACAATTTGAAATAGATAATTGTTCAAATAGTCATAACTATTTGAACTAGTTTATGAAACAAATTTTTTTTTAAATGTCTTATTAATTCTTGAAATATTAATAAATTAATATTATTTTATTTTGAAAAAGCTTGTATGTTGAAATAAATAATTACTTAAATAGTTATAACTATTTGAACTAATTTGATAAATAGATTTAATTTTTAAATCACTTATTAATTTTTGAAATATTAATATATAGTACTACTTTATTATGAACAATCTTATATCAACAAAAATATTTGTTTTATAACAAAACAAAAGGTCATAATGATTTGAAATAGATATTTAATCAAATAGTCATAATTATTTGAACTAGTTAGGTACAGAATTATTTTTTTAATCTCTCACTTATTAATTCTTCAAACTATTAATACTTCATTTTATTTATTCAAATAATCAGTATGAATTCAAAATAACTTATTTAAATGACAAACAAAATGGCTATTTATATGATTTCGAAGTTAGATAATTATTCATATACGTCCTTAACATATTTGAACTAGTTTTGCAAAAATTATTTTTTAATTCTCGTAGTTATTAATTATTTGGAATATTATGAATTAGTGTTATTTTATTCCAAATAAACTTGGTATGAATAACAATTTCAAGTTTTAATAATTATTCATATACGTTAAAACTATTTGAAATTAAGTCACGTAAAAAATTTATTTTTTAAAAATCTTTTCCCTTATTAATTTTTAAAGATTAATAAGATTAGTATTATTTCCAAATAAGCTTGAAAATTTCAAATGCAATTGTTATAGGAATGAAGCAAAGCTAATAATGAAATTTTGAAATAGATAATTGTTGACGATGGCCATAATTATTTGATTGAGTTGGTAAATAGATTCACTTTTAAATAGCTTATTAAACTTTGAAATATTAATAAATTAGTTTTATTTTATTTCAAATAAGCTTGTATGAACTGAAACAATTGTTCAATGACAAAACAAAAGGTCATAATGATTCGAAACAGATAATTGTTTTATATAGTCTTAACTATTTGTATTGCTTCGACAAACAAATTTATTTTTTAAATCTCTTAGTTATTAATTTTTTGAATATTATTAAATTAGTATTATTTTATACCGAATAAGCATATATGAATTGAAACAATTATTTTATAATAGAACAATAGGTTATAACAATTGAAATAGATAATTGTTCAAATATGAATTGGTTCAGTCAACGAATTTATTTTTTAAATCTCCTACTTATTAATTTTTGAAATATTAATAAATTAGTATTATTTTATTTTGAATAGGCTTATATGATGAAAAACAATTGTTTTATGACAAAAAAAAGTTCATAACTATTTGAAATAGATAATTGTTAAAATGGCTATAATTATTTGAACCGATTCAATAAACTGACTTATTTTTTAATCTTAACTTATCAATTCTTGAAATATTAATAAAGTAAAATTATTTTATCTCGAATAAGCTTTTATGAACTAAAAACAATTGTTTTATGATAAAAACAAAAGGTCATATTATTTTAAATAGATAATTGTTTAAATCATCATAACTATTTGAACTTGTTCGGTAAAAAATTTATTTTTTCAATTTCTAGGTATTAATGTTCTTCCATGTTAATAAATTAGTAGTATTTTATTTCAAATAAGCATGTATGAACTAAAAAATTATTTTATGACTAAACAGAAGGTTAAAACGATTTGAAAATAGATAATTGTTCTAATAGTCTTAACTATTTGAACTGGTTTTGCAATCATATTTATTTTTTAAAATTCTTATTGATTAATTTTTAGAATATTATTAATTTAGCAATATTTTACTCCTAATAAGCTTATATGAATAGAAACAATTGTTTTATGACAAAACAAAAATCATAACAATTTAAGATAGATAATTATTCAAATACTCATAAATATATGAATTGATTCGATAAATAGATTTTGTTTTTAAATCTCTTATTAATTTTTGAAATATTAATAAATTAGTATTATTTTATTTTGAATAGTTTTGTATGAATAGAAACAATTGTTTTATGATAAAACAAAATGTCATAACTATTTGAAATAGATAATAGTTCAAATGGACATGACCAGTTGAACTTGTTCGATGAACAAATTTATTTTTTAAATCTCCAACTTATTAATTTTTAGAATATTAATAAATTAGTATTATTTTATTTCAAAAAATGTGTATGAATAGAAAGAACTATTTTATGACAAAACAAAAGATCATAACAATTTGAAATAAATAATTATTCAAATATTCATAACTATTTGAACGCCTTAGTGAATAGATTTATTTTTTAAATCTTTTACTTATTAATTTTTGTTCTTTTAATAAATTAGTATTATTTTATTCCGAATAAGCTTTTATGAATAGAAACAACTGGTGTATGACAAAACAAAGGACATAATGATTTGAAATAGATAATTGTTCAAATAGTCATAACTATTTAAAACATGTTTAGAAAACATATTTACTTTTTAAGTTTTACTTATTAATTTTGAAATATTAATAAATTTATATTACTTTATTTGATAAAAAGCTTGCATGAACAGAACCAATTGTTTTATGATAAAACAAAAAGCCATAATGTTTTGAAATAGATAATTGTTAAGATAGTCATAACTATTTGAACATGTTTAGTAAACAAATTCATTTTTTAATTCTCTTACTCATTAATTTTGGAATATTAATAAATTAGTATTATTTTATCTCAAATAAGCTTATATAAGTTGACACAATTATTTTATTACAAAAAAAAAGGTCACTATAATTTGAAATTAATAATTGTTCAAATAGTAATGTCTAATTAAACTTATTCCAAAAACATATTTATTTTTTAAATTTTTTACTTATTAATTATTGAAATACTAATAAATTAATATTATTTTAATTCAAATAAGCTTGTATAAATAGAAACAATTGTTTTATGACAAAACAAAAAGTCATAACAATTTGAAATAAATAATTGTTCATATAATCATAACATTTGAACTTGTT
This sequence comes from Durio zibethinus, assembly GCF_002303985.1. Next base: position 7,162 of record NW_019168122.1, read on the forward strand.
CGGTAAACAGATTTATTTTTTAAATCTCTTATTATTAATTTTTGGAATATTAATAACTTAGTATTATTTTATTTTGAATAAGCTTATATGAACTAAAATAATTTTTTATGACAAAACAAAAAGTCATAATGATTTGAAATAGATATTTATTCAAACTGTTATAACTATTTGATCTAGTTTGATAAACATATTTACTTTTGACATTTTTTACTTATTAATTGTCAAAATATTAATAAATTAGTATTATTTTAATCCAAATAAGCTTGTATAAACAGAAACTATTATTTTATAACAGAAAAAAGTCATAACAATTTGAAATAAATAATTGATTAAATAGTCATAACTATTTAAACTGGTTTGGTAAACAGATTTATTTTTTAAATCTCCTATTAATTTTTGAAATATTAATAGGTTAGTATTTTTTTATTTTGAACAAACTTATATGAACAAAAACATATGTTTTAGGACAAAATAAAAGGTCATAATGATTTAAAATAAATAATTGTTCAAATAGTTATAATTATGTGAACTGATTAGGTAAACAAAATTATTTTTTAAATCTCTTACATATTAAATTTTGAAATATTAATAAATTCATTTTACTTAATTCTGAATAAGCTATATGAATTGAAAAAAATGTTTTATGAAAAAGCACAAACAATTTGAAATAGATAATTGTTAATATATTCTTAATTATTAGAACTAGTTCGACAAACAAATTTATTTTTTAAATCTCTTACTTATTAATTTTTAGAATATTATTGTATTAGTATTATTTTATTTTGGATAAGCTTGTATGAACAAAAATAATTGTTTTATAACAAAACCAAAGGTTATAATGATTTGAATTATATAATTGTTCAAATGGTCATAACTATTTAAACTGGTTCAGTAAACATCTCTTACTTATTCATTTTTGAAAAATTAATAAATTAGTATTATTTTATTCCATATAAACATGTATGATCAAAAATAATTGTTATATGACCAAATAAAAGGTAATAACAATTTGAAATAGATCATTATTGAAATAGCCATAATTATTTAAACTGATTTGGTAAACAGATTCACTTTTTAAATCACTTATTAATTTTTGGAATATTAATAAATTATAATCATGTTATTTTGAATAAGCTTGTATGAATTAAAACAATTATTTTGTAACAAAATAAATGGTCATAACAAATTTCAATAGACAATTGTTCAAATAGTCATAACTATTTAAATTTGTTTAGTAAAAAAAATTATTTTTTTAAACTCTTGCTTATTAATTTTTGAAATATTAAGAAATTAGTATTATTGTATTTTGGATAAGCTTTTATGAACTGAAACAATTGTTTTATGTCAAAACAAAAGATCATAATGATTTTAAATAAACAATTGTTCAAATAGTCATAACTATTTGAACTTTTTCAATAAACAGATTTATTTTTTAAACCTTTCGCTTATTAATTTTTCAAATGTTAATAAATTTGGATTATGTTATTCCGAATAAGCTTGTAATATATGAAACAAATATTTTATGACTAAACAAAAGGCCGAAACAATTTGAAATAGATAATTATTCTAATAGTTTTAACTATTTAAACTGGTTTGACAAATACATTTATATTATAAATCTCTTATTAATTTTTGGAATATTATTAAATTAGTATTATATTTAATTGAATAACCTTCTATGATCAGAAACAATTATTTTATTACAAAACAAAGATCTTAACGATTTGAGATTGATAAATTTCTTGGCTATTAAATTTCATAATATTATTAAACTAGTATTATTTTATTCCAAATAAAATAGTATAACATAACCAATTGTTTGATGACAAAATAAAAGGTTGTAATGATTTGAAATAAATAATTATTTAAATAGTCAAAACTATTTTGAAATGGTTTGATAAACATATTTACATTTTAAATTTCTTACTGATTAATTTTCTAAATAGTAAAAATTAGTATTATTTTATTTCGAACAAACGTATATTAACAAAAACAATTGTTTTATGACAAAAAAATAATAATGATATGAAAAAAATATTGTTCAAATAGTTATAATTATTTGAACTAGTTTGGTAAATAGAATTATTTTCTAAATCTCTTATAAATTTTGAAATATTAATAAATTAGTTTTATTTTATTCTGAATGCACTTGTATGAGTTGAAATAAAAGTCATAACACTTTGAAATAAATAATTGTTCATATGGTCTTAATTGTTTGAACAAAAGGTTATAACAATTTGAAATAAATAAATATTAATAAATTAGTATTATTTTATTTCGAATAACCTTATATGAACTAAAACAATTATTATATGACTAAACAAAATGTTAAGATAATTTAGAATAGATTACTATTCTAATAGTCTTAACTATTTGAACTGGTTTGGCAAACACAATTATTTTTTAAATCTCTTATTAATTTTTGGAATATTATTAAATTAACATTATTTTATCTGAATAAGCTTCGATGATAAAAAATGATTATTTTATGAGAAAACAAAGATTATAATTATTTGAGATTAATATTTGTTCAAATAGTCATAACCATTCAAACTGGTTCAAAAAACAACTTTAGTTTTTAAATCTCTTACTTATTAATTTTCAAGATATTAGTAAAGTAATATTATTTTATTTTCGATAAGTTTCTATAAATTGAAACAATTGTTTGATGACAGAAGAAAATGTCGTAATGACTTTAAATAGTTAGATCAATTGTTCAAATAGTCAAATCTATTTAAACTTGTTTGGTAAATAGATTTATCTTTTTAAATCTCCTGCTCATTAATTTTTTGAATGTTAATAAATTAACATTATTTTGTTCTAAATAAGCTTGCATGAATTGAAATAATTGTTTTATGACTAAACAAAAGGTCATAAAATAATCTTAACTATTTGAATTAGTTCGGCAAACACATTTGTTTTTTAAATCTTTTACTTATTATTTTTTGGAATATCATTAAATTAGTACTATTTTAATTCAAATAAGGTTGTATGAAAGAAACAATTGTTTTATAACAAAATAATGGTCATAACGATTTGAGATAGATAATAGTTCAAATAGTCATAACTATTTAAACTATTTCAAAAAATAGATTTAGTTTTTAAATATCTTATTAATTTTCTAAATATTAATAGATAAATATTATTTTACTCTAAATAGTTATGCATGAACATAAACAATTGTTTTATAACAAAACAAAAGGTCATAACAATTTGAAATAGATAATTGTTCAAATGGACATGATTATTTGAACTTGCTCAATAAACCGATTTATTTTTAAAATCTACTACCTATTAATTTTTAGAATATTAATAAATTAGTATTATTTTATTCTGAATAAACTTGTATGAATAGAAACAATTGTTTTAATGACAAAACAATAGATCATAACTAATTGAAATAAATAATTGTTTAACCAATCATAACTATTTGAAATTGTTCAGTAAATAGATTTATTTTTTAAATCTTTTACTTATTAATTTTTGGAATATGAATAAACTAGTATTATTTTATTTCAAATACACATGTATGAATAGAAACAATTGATTTATGACAAAACAAAAATGTCATAACTATTTGAAATAAATAATTGTTTAACTAGCAATAACTATTTGAATGTGTTTTATGACAAAATAGTTATAACTATTTGAGCTGGTTCGACAAACACATTTATTTTTCAAATCTCTTACTTATTAATTTTTGGAATATTATTAAATTAGTATTATTTTAATTTGAATAATCTAGTATGAAAAGAAATAATTGTTTTATGATAAAATATAGACCATAACGATTTGAGATAGATAATTGTTCAAATAGTCATAACTATTTGAACTATTTCAGTAAATAAATCTAGTTTTTAAATCTATTATTAATTTTCAAAATATTAATAGATCAGTATTATTTATTTGTAAATAATTTTGCATGAACAGAAACAATTGTTTTATAAAAAATCGAAGGTCAAACGATTTGAAATTGATAATTGTTCAAATGGACATGACTATTTTAACTTGTTCGGTAAGTAAATTTATTTTTTAAATCTGTAAATTTATTTTTTTAATCTCCTACCTATTAATTTCAGAATATTAATAAATTAGTATTATTTATTCTAAATAAATTTGGGTGAATAGAAACAATTGCTTTATGACAACAAAAGATCATAACTATATGAAATAAATAATTGTTCAAATAATTATAACTATTTGATCTTACATGGTAAATAGATTTATTTTTTAAATCTTTTACTTATTAATTTTTGAAATATTAATAAAATAGTATTATTTTATTTCAAATACACTTGTATGAACAAAAACAATTGGTTTATGATAAAATAAAAGGTCATAACTATTTGAAATACATAATTGTTCAAATAGTCATAACTACTTAAATGCGCTAAAAAAACATATTTATTTTTTAAATTTTTACTTATTAATTTTTGAAATATTAATAAATTTATATTATTTTATTCAATAAGCTTGTATGAACAAAAACATTTATTTCATGACAAAACAAAAGGTCATAATGATTTAAAATAGATATTTGTTCAAATAGTCATAACTATTTAAACTTGTTTGGTAAGTAGATTCATTTTTTAAATCTCTTTCTCATTAATTTTCAAAATATTAATAAATTAGTATTATTTTATTTTGAATAAGCCTATATGAAATGATACAGTTGTTTATGACGAAACAAAATGTCATAATAATTTGAAATAGATAATTATTCAAATAATTATATCTATTTGAACTTGTTCGGTAAACATATTTATTTTTAAAAGCTTCCACTTATTAACTGTCAAAATATTAATAAATTAACATTATTTTAATCTGAAGAAGCTTGTATGAACAAAAACAATTGTTTTATGACAAAATAAAAAGTCATAACGATTTGAAATAAATATTTATTCAAATAGTCATAATTATTTGAACTTATTTAGGAAATAGATTTATTTTTTAAATCTTTTACTTATTAATTGTCTGAATGATAATTACTTTGTATTATTTTAATTGAAATAAGCTTGTAGGAATAGAAAAATTTTATCTTATGACAAAACAAAAGGTTTTGGGGATTTGAAATAGGTAATTGTTCAAATAGTCATAACTATTTGAACTTATTCGATAAACAAATTCAGTTTTTAAATCTCTTATTTATTAATTTTCAGAATATTAATAAATTAGAATTATGTTATTCTGAATAAATTTGTATGAACAGAAATAATTGTTTTGTGACAAAATAAAAGGTCATAATGATTTGAAATAGATAATTGTTCAAATAGTGATAACTATTTGCACTGGTCACGCTAACATATTCATTTTTTAAATCCATTACTTATTAATTTTTAGAATATTAATAAATTAGCAATATTTTATTCTGAATAAGACTGTATCAATAGAAATTATTGTTTTATGACAAAACAAATGGGCATAATGATATGAAATAAATAATTGTTTAAATTGTTATAACTAATTGAACTAGTTTGGTAAACAAATTTATTTTTTAAATCTCTTATTATTTTTCAAAATATTAATAAAATAATATTATTTTATTCTAAACAAAATTATATGAACTAAAACATTTGTTTCATGACAAAACAAAAAGACTTAATGATTTGAAATGCATAATTATTCATATAGCCTTAACTATTTAAACTAGTTCAATAAACAAATTTATTTTTCAAATCTCATAATTATTAATTTTCATAATATTATTATATTAGTATTATTTTATTTTGAATAAGCTTGTATGAACATAAATAATTGTTTTATGACAAACAAAAGGTTATAACGACTTGAGATATATAATTGTTTAAATAGTCATAAGTTTTGGACTAGTTCACTAAACAAATAATCCCCTACTTATTACTTTTTGAAATATTAATAAATTAGTATTATTTTATTATGAATAGGCTTGTATGATGAAAAACAATTGTTTTATGACAAAAGAAAAGTTCGTAACTATTTGAAATGATTCGATAAACTGATTTATATTTTAAATCTCTAACTTCTCAATTTTTGAAATATTAATGAAGTAATATTATTTTATTTTTGATAATTTTTTATGAAATGAAACAATTGTTTCATGATAAAACAAAAGGTCATAACGATTTTAAAATGATAGTTGTTCAAATAGTCATAACTATTTGAACTTGTTTGGTAAACAGATTTATTTTTTTAAATTCTTTGCTTATTAATTTTCCAAATGTTAATAAAATAGTATTATTTTATTTCGAATAAGTATGTATGAACTAAAACAATTATTTTATAACCAAACAAAATGTCAGAATGATTTGAAGTAGATAATTGTTCTAATAGTCTTAATTATTTGAATAATTATCTACTTCAAATCATTGTAACCTTTTGTTTTGTAGAAAACAATTGTTTCAGTTAATATTAGCTCATTTGAAATAATATAATTTTAATTTATTAGTATACCAAAAATTAATGAGTAAGAGAATTAAAAAAAAAGAATCTGTTTACCAAACAAGTTCGATTAGTTATGACTATCTAAATAATTATCTATTTCGAAATATTATGACCATTTGTTTTATCATAAAATAATTGGTTCTATTCATGCAAGCTTATTTAGAATAAAATAATATAAATTTATTAAAATTCCAAAATTAATAAGCAAAAATTTAAAAAATAAATATGTTTTCTGAACATGTTCAAATAGTTATGACTATTTGAACAATTATCTATTTCAAATTGTTATGACAATTTGTTTTGTCATAAACTAATTGTTTTTGTTCATACAAGCTTATTTGGAATAAAATAATACTAATTTATTAATATTTCTAAAATTAATAAGTAAAGATTTAAATAATAAATCTGTTTACCGAGTAAATTCAAATAATTATGACTATTTAAATAGTTATATATGTCAAATCGTTATGATCTTTTATTTTGTCATAAAACAATTATTTCTATTCATACAAGTTTATTTGAAATAAAATAATACTAATTTATTATTATTTTAAAAATTAATAAGTTAGAGATTCAAAAAATAAATCTGTTTACCGAACAAGTTCATATAGTCATGTCCATTTGAACTGTTATCTATTTCAAATCATTATAACATTTTGTTTTACAATAAAATAATTGTTTCCATTCATACAAAATTATTCAAAATAAAATAATACCAATTTATTACTATTTCAAATATTAATAAGGATTTAAAAATAAATGTGTTTAGTTTAAATAGTTAAGACTATTAGAACAATTATCTATTCCAAATTGTTTTGATCTTTTGTTTAGTCAAAAAATAATTGTTTCAATTCATACATACTTATTTGAAATATAATAATACTAATTTTTTAAAATTCAGAAAATTAATAAGAAATTTTTTTAAAAAAATTTATTTACTGAATAAGTTTAAATAGTAATGATTATTTGAATAATTATCTATTTAAAATTGTTACGACTTTTATTTTATCATAAAACAACTATTTTAGTACATAAAAGTTTATCCAAAATAAAATAATATTACTTTATTAATATTTCAAAAATTGATAAGTTAGAGATTTAAAAAGTAAATCAGTTTATCAAATTAGTTCAAATAATTATGGCCATTTTAACAATTATTTTTCATCATACAAGCCTATTCGAATAAAATAATATTAATTTACTAATATTTCATAAATTAATAATTACGAGATTTAGAAGGTTAATCCGTTTACTGAACTAGTTCAAATAATTATGATTATTTGAACAATTATATATTTGAAATTTTTATAACCTTTTACTATCTCATAAAGCAATTATTTCTATTTACACAAGTTTATTCAAAATAATATAATACTAATGTCATAATATTTTGAAAATTAATAACTAAGAGATTTAAAAAATAAATTTGTTTGTTGAACTAGTTTAAATAGTTAAGAGTATATGAACATTTCTTTATTTCAAATCATTATGACCTTTTGTTTTGTTGTAAAACAATTTTTTTAGTTCTTAGAAACTTATTCATAATAAAATAAAACAAATTTATTAATATTTCAAAACTTAATAAGTAAAAAATTAAAAAAACAATTATGTTTGCCTAACCAGTTAAAATAATTATGACTATTTGAACAATTATCTATATCAAATTGTTTTGTCATAAAACAAATGTTTTTGTTTAGAATAAAATAATAATAATTTATTAATATTTTAAAAATTAAGTAGTAAAAGATTTAAAAAATAATTTTTTTACTAAACTAGTTCAATTAGTTATAACTATTTGAACAATTATTTATTTCAAATATTATGACGATTTGTTTTGTCATAAAACAATTATTTCTGTTCATACAGTCTTATTCGAAATAAAGTAATGCTAATTTATTAATACTTTGGAAACTAATAAGTAATAGATTTAAATAAGGAAATTGTTGGTCTGACCAGTATAAATAGTTATGACTGTTTGAACAATTATCTATTTCAAATCATTGTAACCTATTGTTTTATCACAAAATAATTGTTTCTATTCGTACAAGCTTATTTGAATAACATAATTCTATTTTATTAATATTCTAAAAATTAATAAATAAGAGATTTAAAAAATGAATCTGTTTATCGAAAAAGTACAAATAATTATGACTATGTGAACAATTATCTATTTCAAATCACTATAACCTTTTGTTTTGTCATAAAACAAAATTTTCTATTCATACAAGCTTATTTTAAATAAAATTACATAAATTTATTAATATTTGACACATAGTAAGTAAAAGATTTAAAAAATAAATTTGTTTATCAAATAAGTTCAAATAGTTATGACTATTTAAACAATTATTTATTTCAAATTGTTATGACTTTTTGTTTTGTCATGACACAATTGTTTTTCTTCATACAAGCCTATTTGGATTAAAATAATATTAATTTATTAATATTTTAAAAATTAAAAAGTAAAAGATTTTAAAATAATATGTTTAACAAACACGTTCAAAGGGTCATAACTATTTGAATAATTATCTATTTCAAATCGTTATGAACCTTTTGTTTGTTATAAAACAATAGTATCAATTCATATAGCCTTACTCGAAATAAAATATCACTAATTTATTAATATTCTAAAAATTAATGAGTAAGAGATTTTAAAAAAATGAATCTATTTACAAAACAAGTTCAAATAGTTATGACTATTTGAACAATTATACAATTGTCTATTCCAAATTGTTATGACCTTTTGTTTTGTCATAAAATAATTATTTCTTTTCATACAAGCTTATTCTGAATAAAATAATTAAATTTATTAATAATCCCAAAATTTAATAAGTAAAAATTTTACAAAATAATTTGTTTTCTGAACAAATTCAAAGAGTTTTAACTATTTGAAGAATCATCTAGTTCAAATAGTTATGACATTTTGTTTTGTTATAAACCAACTATTTCTATCCATACAAGCTTATTCAAAATAAAATAATACAAATTTTTTAATATTTAAAAAATCAATAAGTAAAAGATTTAAAAAATAAATCTGTTTAATGAGTAATCTCAAATAGTTATGACTATTTGAACAATTTTTTATTTCAAATAGTTATGATATTTTGTTTTGTCATAAAACATTTGTTTCTATTCATACAAGTTTATTTGGAATAAAATAATACTATATTAATATTTTGCAAATTAATAGGTAGGAGATTTAAAAAATAAATCTGTTTATTGAACAAGTTCAAATAGTCATATTCATTTGAACAATTATCTATTTCAAATCATTATGACCTTTTGTTGTGTAGTAAAACAATTGTTTCTATTCATACAAAATTATTCAAAATAAAATAATACTGATTTGTTAATATTTTGAAAATTAATAAGAGATTTATAAACTAAATCTGTTTATCGAACCAGTTCAAATAGTTATGACTGTTTGAACAATTATTTATCTTAAATCATAATGATCTTTGTTTTGTCATACAACAGTTGTTTCTTTTCACATAAGCTTATTTGATTAAAATGATACTAATTTAATAATATTATGAAGGTTAATAAGTAAGAGATTTAAAAAATAAATATGTTTGGCAAACTAGTTCAAATAGTTAAAACTATTAAACAATTATCTATTTCAAATTGTTCTAACCTTTTGTTTAGTCATAAAACAATTATTTCAGTTCATACAAAGCTTATTTGGAATAAAATAATACTAATTTATTAACATTTGAAAAATTAATAAGAGATTTAAAAAGAAATATGTTTACTAAACAATTTCAATTAGATATGACTATTTGAACAATTATCTATTTAAAATTGTTTTAACCTTTTGTTTTGTCATAAAACAATTGCTTTAGTGAATAAAAACTTATCCAAAATAAAATAATACTACTTTATTAATATTTCAAAAATTATTAAGTAAGAGATTTAAAAACTAAAGCTGTTTTCTGAAGCAATTCTAAACAATTATGACTATTTGTACAAATATCAATCTCAAATCGTTATGATCTTTATTTTGTCATAAAATAATTGTTTTTGATCATACAAGCTGATTCGAGTAAAAATAATACTACTTTAATAATATTTTGAAAATTAATAAGATATTTAAAAAATAAATATGTTTACCAATTCAGTTCAAATAGTTAAGATTATTAGAATAATTATTTATTTCAAATCATTTTGACTTTTGTTTAGTCATAAAATAATTGTTTCAGTTCATGCAAGCTTATTCGAAAGAAAATAATACTAATTTATTAACTTTTGAAAAATTAATAAGTAAGAGATTTGAAAAAATAAATCTATTTACTGAATAAGTTCAAATAGCTATAACTATTTGAATAATTATCTATTTAAAATTGTTATAAACTTTTGTTTTGTCATTAAACAATTGATTCAGTTCACAAAAGTTTATCCAAAATAAAATAATACGACTTTATTAATGTTTTGAAAATTAACAAGAGATTTAAAAAATAAATCAGTTTACTGAATCAGTTTAAATAATTATGGATATTTAAACAATTATCTATTTCAAATTATTATTACCTTTCATTTTGTCATAAAACAATTGTTTTTCAACATGCAAACTTATTTGAAATAAAATTATTAGTACTTTTCATTTTTTCATAAAACAATAATTTTTGAACATACAAGTTCATTTGAAATAAAAATAATACTAATTTATTAATATTTCAAGATTTAGTATGAGATTCAAAAAATAAATCTGTTTACTAAATAAGTTCAAATAGTTATGACTATTTGAACAATTATATATTTCAAATTGTTATAACATTTTGTTTTGTCATAAAATAATTATTTTTGTTCATATACATTTATTCAAAATAAAATAATACTAAATTAATAATATTCTAAAATTCATAACTAAAAGATTTAAAAAATAAATTTGTTTTGTCAAAGCAGTTCAAATAGTTAAGACTATATGAATTAATCTATTATTTCAAATCATTATAACTTTTTGTTTTGTTATAAAACAATTATTTCAGCTCATCCAAATTTATTTGTAATAAATTAAACTAATTTATTAATATTTCAAAAATTTATAAGAGATTTAAAAAAAATGTTATTTATTGAACCAGTTCAAATAATTATAACTATTTAAACAATTATATATTTCAAATTGTTATAACCTTTTGTTCTATCATAAAATAATTATTTCTATTCATACAAGCTTATTTGGAATAAAATAATACTAATCTAATAAGATTTTGACAATTAATAACTAAGAGATTTAAAAAAAATAAATTTGTTTAACTATTTATACTGCTCAGGCCAGTAGATTCATTTTTTAAATTCGTTACTTATTAATTTTTAGAATATAAATAAATTAACATTACTTTATTCCGAATAAGACTATATCAATAGAAACAATTGTTTTATGACAAAACAAATTGTCATAATGATTTGGAATAAATAATTGTTCAAATTGTTATAATTACTTGAATTGGTTTGGTAACTAATTTAATTTTTTAAATCTCTTATTAATTTACAAAATATGAATAAAATTAATAGTATTTTTATTTAGAACAAACTTATATGAACAAAATATTTGTTTTACAAAAAAAAAAAACGATAACGAATTGAAATAGATAATTATTTATATAGCCTTAACTATTTGAATTGGTTCACAAGCAAATTTATTTTTTAAATCTCTTAGTTATCGATTTCATAATATTATTAGATTAGTATTATTTTATTCTGAATAAGCTGGAATGAACATAAATAATTGTTTTATGATAAAACAAAAGTTATAACAATTAGAAATATATAATTATGCAAATAGTAATAACTATTTAAACTGATTTAGTAACTATATTTATTTTTTAATTCTCTACTTATTAATTTTTTAAATATTAATAAATTAGTACTATTTTATTCCAAATAAACTTGTATAATGAAAAATAATTGTTTTGTGACAAAACAAAAGGTCATAAAGATTTGAAATAGATAATTGTTCAAATGGCCATAATTATTTGAATTGATTTGATAAACTAATTTATTTTTTAAATCTCTAACTTCTCAATTTTTGAAATATTAATAAAGTAATATTATTTTATTTTGGATAAGTTTTTATGAGCTAAAACTATTGTTTTATGATAAAGTAAAAGGTCAAAATGGTTTTAAATAGATAATTGTTCAAATAGTCATAACTTTTTGAACTTGTTTAGTAAACAGATTTATTTTTTAAAATTTCTTGCTTATTAATTTTCTAAATGTTAATAAAAATTATATTATTTTATTTCAAATGTTTTATGACATAACAAAGGGTCAGAATGATTTGAAATAGATAATTATTCTAATAGTCAAAACTATTATAATTGGTTCGACAAACATAATTATTTTTTAAATCTCTTATTAAGTTTTAGAATATTATTAGTTTAGCATTATTTTACTCTGAATAAGCTTCCACGAATAGAAACAATTGTTTTATGACAAAACAAATATCATACTTTTTGAGATAGATAATTATTGAAATAGTTATAACTATTTAAACTCATTTGATAAACAGATTTAGTTTTTAAATATCTTATTAATTTTTGAAATATTAATAAATTAGTATTATTTTATTTGAAATAATTTTGTATAAATAAAACAATTATTTTACAACAAAACAAAATGTCATAATGATTTGAAATAGGTAATAGTTCAAATGGACATGGCTATTTGAACTTATTCGACAAACATATTTATTTTTTAAAACTCCAACTTATTAATTTTTAGAATATTAATAAAAAAGGATTATTTTATTTCAAATAAACTTGTATGAATAGAAATAATTTTTTATGACAAAACAAAAGATCATAACAATTTGAAATAAATAATTGTTCAAATTGTCATAACTATTTGAACTCGTTCGTTAAATAGATTTATTTTTTAAATCTTTTACTTATTAATTTTTATAATTTTAATAAATTATTTTTATTTTTATTCTGAATAAGTTTTTATGAACAAAAACAACTAGTTTACGACAAAACAAAAGATCATATGATTTGAAATACATAATTGTTCAAATAGTCATAACTATTTGAACGAGTTTAGAAAACATTTTTTCCTTATTAATTTTTGGAATATAAATAAATTTAAATTATTTTATTTAAATTAAGCTTGCATGAACAAAACCAATTATTTTGTGGCAAAACGAAAGGTCATAATGTTTTAAAATAGATAATTGTTCAAATAGTCATAACTACTTGAACTTATTCAATAAATAGATTCTTTTTTTAGTTCTCTTACTCATTAATTTTTGGAATATTAATAAATTAGTATTATTTTATTTCAAATAAACTTATAGGAACTAAGACAATTGTTTTATTACAAACAATTGCTTTATTTGAAATAGATAATTATTCAAATAGTCATGACTATTTGAACTTGTTTGGTAAGCATATTTATTTTTTTTAAATCTTTTGCTTATTAATTGTAAATTAATATTATTTTAATTTGAATAAACTTATATGAAAGAAACAATTGTTTTATGACAAAACAAAAAGCCATAACAAGTTGAAATAAATAATTGCACAAATAGTCATAACAATTTGAACTTGTTCAGTAAACAAATTTATTTTTTCAATCTTTTACATTGTTAATTGTCTTAATATTAATAAATTTCATTTATATTTCTTGTAATAAGATTGTATGAATATATAAAATTCTTTTTTGACTAAACAAAAGGTTATAGCGATTTCAAATAGATAATTGTTCAAACTATCATAATTATTTAAACTTTTTTAGTAAACAGATTTATATTTTTAAATGTCTATATTATTAATTTTTGGATTATTAATAAATTAGCATTATTTTATTTCGAATAAGCTTAAATGAACTAAAACATTTCTTTTATGATAAAACAAAAGGTCATAACAATTTGAAGAGATAATTATTCAAAAAATCATGATTATTTGATCTAGTTCAGTAAACATATTTGCTTTTAAAATTTTACTTATCAATTGCTGAAATATTAATAAATTAGTATTATTTTAATCCGAATAAGCATGTATGAACAGAAACAATTATTTTATAATAGAACAAAAAGTCATAACGATTTGAAAAAAATAATTGCTTAAATAGTCAAAATTGTTTGAACTAGTTTGATAAATAGATTTATTTTTTAATCTCTTGTTAATATTTGAAATATTAATAGATTGGTATTACTTTATTCCAAACAAACATATATGAACAAAAACATTTGTTTTATGACAAAACAAAAGGTCATAATGATTTGAAATAGATAATTATTCAAATAATCATAATTATTTGAACTAGTTAGGTAAATTGAAATATTTTTTAAATCTTTTACTTATTAATTTTTGAATTATTAATAAATACATTTTATTTTATTCTAAAAAAGCTATTATGAATTCAAAAAAACTTATTTATTGACAAAACAAAAGGTCATAACGATTTGAAATAGATAATTATTCATATAGTCTTAAATATTTGAACTAGTTCGGCAAACAAATTTATTTTTTAATTCTCTTTATTATTAATTTTTGAAATATTATTAGATTAGTATTATTTTTTTCAAATAAGCTTGTATGAACAAAAATAATTATTTTATGACAAAACAAAAGGTTATAACAATTTAAAGTTTACAATTGCTCAAATAGTCATTGCTATTTGAACTAGCTCGGTAAATAGATTTATTTTTTAAATCTCCTACTTATTAATTTTTGAAAGATTAATAAATTAGTATTATTTGATTCTGAATAAAATTGAATGCGCAAATACAATTTTTATATGACAAAACAAAAGGTAATAACAATTTGAAATAGATAATTGTTGACATAGCCATAATTATTTGAACTGATTCGATAAATAGATTCACCTTTTAAATAACTTAGTTGTTAATTTTTGAAATATTAATAAATTAATATTATTTTATTTTGAATAAGCTTCTATGAACTAAAACAGTTATTTTATGATAAAATAAATGGTCATAACAATTTCAAATAGATAATTGTTCATATAATCTTAACTGTTTCAACTACTTCGACAAACAGATTTATTTTTTAAATCTTTTAGTTATTGGTTTTTGGAATATTATTAAATTAATATTATTTTATTCCAAATAAGCTTAGATGAACTAAAACAATTATTTTACAATAGAACAAAAGGTTTTAGTAATTTTAAATAGATAATTGTTCAAATAGAAACTGGTTCAGTAAGCAAATTTATTTTTTAAACATTCTACTTATTAATTTTTGAAATTTTAATAAATTAATATTATTTTATTCCAAATAGGTTTGTATGATGAAAAAATTGCTTTATGAAAAAATAAAAGTTTGTAATGATTTGAAATAGATAATTGTTCAAATGGCCGTAATTATGTGAACCAATTTGATGTATTTTTTAAATCTCTAATTTATCAATTTTTGAAATATTAATAAAGTAATATTATTTTATTTCTGATAAGCTTTTATGAATTGAAATAATTATTTTATAATAAAACAAAAGGACATATTTATTTTAAATAGATAATTGTTCAAATAGTCATAACTATTTGAACTTGTTCGATAAACAAATTTATTTTTAAAACTTGTTGTTTATTAATTTTTTGAATGCTAATTAATTAGAATTATTTTATTTTGAATAGGTATATATGAAC
This sequence comes from Durio zibethinus, assembly GCF_002303985.1. The sequence goes on from NW_019168122.1 coordinate 23,183, forward strand.
TGAAAATACTATTTTATGACAAACAAAAGGTCATAACGATTTGAAATAGATAATTTTATAATATTCTTAACTATTCGAATTGGTTTGGCAAACACATTTATTTTTTAAATCTTTTATTAATTTTTAGAATATTATTAATTTATCAATATTTTACTCCAAATAAGCTTGTATGAACAAAAACAATTACTTTATGACAAAACAAATATCATAACAATTTGAGATAGATGATTGTTCAAAAAATCATAATTGTTTGAATTGGTTCAATATATAGATTTAGTTTTTAAATCTTTTATTAATTTTTGAAATACTAATAAATTAGTATTATTTTATTCTGAATAATTTTGTATGAATAGAAACAATTGCTTTATGACAAAACAAAATATTATATTGATTTGATACAGATAATAGTTCAAATGGACATAACTATTTAAGCTTGTTCAGTGAACAAATCTATTTTTTAAATCTCCTACTTATTAATTTTTAGAATATTAATAAATTAATATTATTTTATTTCGAATAAACTTATATGAATAGAAACAATTGATTTATGACAAACAAAAGATCATAACTATTTGAACTCACTCGGTAAATAGATTTATTTTTTAAATCTTTTACTTATTAATTTTTGGAATTTTAATAAGTAAGTATTATTTTATTTTGAATAAGTTTTTATGAACAAAAACAATTGGTTTATGACAAAACAAAAGATCATAACAATTTGAAATAGATAATTGTTCACATAGTCATAGCTATTTGAAAGTGTTCAGAAAATATATTTATTTTTAAATTTTTACTTATTAATTTTTGAAATATTAATAAATTTCTATTATTTTAGTTGAAATAGGCTTGCATGAATAGAACCAAATTTTTTATGAGAAAACAAAATGTCATAATGTTTTAAAATAGATAATTGTTTAGATAGTCAAAACTACTTAAACATATTCGGCAACAAGATTCATTTTTTAATTCTCTTTCTCATTAATTTCTAGAATATTAATAAATTAGTATTAATTTATTTCAAATAAGCTTATATGAACTAAAACAATTGTTTTATTACAAAACAAAGGTCACAATGATTTGAAATAGATAATAATTCAAATAGTCATAACTATTTGAACATGTTAGGTAACAAGATTCCTTTTTTAATTCTCTTTCTTATTAATTTTTGGAATATTAATAAATTAGTATTATTTTATTTCAAATAAGCATATACAAACTGAAACAATTGTTTTATTACAAAACAAAGGTCACAATGATTTGAAATAGATAATTATTCAAATAGTTATGATTAGCTAAACTTGTTTGAAAAACATATTTATTTTTTAAATGTTCTACTTATTAATTGTCAAAATATTAATAAATAATATTTTGTTAATCAGAATAACATGTATGACAGAAACAATTATTTTATGACAAAACAAAAAGTCATACCAATTTGACATAAATAATTTTGAAATAGTCATAAAGATTTGAAATTGTTCAATAAATAGAATTATTTTTTAAATCTTTACTTATTAATTGTCTTAATATTAATAAATTTGTATTATTTTATTCAAAATAAATTTGTATGAACAGAAAAATCATTTTATGACAAACAAAAGGTTATAGTGATTTCAAATAGATAATTGTTGAAATAGTCAAAATTATTTAAACTTGTTTGACTAATAGATTCCTTTTTAAATCTCAATTATTAATTTTCATAATATTATAACTTAGTATTATTTTATTTTGAATAAGCTTATATGAATTGAAATAATTTTTTTATGAAAAACAAAATATTTTTGTCATAATGTTTTGAAATAGATGATTGTTAGATAGTCATAATTATTTGAACTTTTCAATAAACATATTCATTTTCCTAGTTTCTCTTACTCATTAACTTTTGGAATATTATAAATTAAGTATTATTTTACTTCAAATAAGGTTATGTTAACTGAAAACAATTTTTTTATTACAAAACAAACGGTCACAATGATTTGGAAATGGATAATTATTCAAATAGTCATGACTATTTGAAATTGTTCGGTAAACATATTTATATTTTAAATCTTTTACTTATTAATTGTCAAAATATTAATAAATTAATATTATTTTAATATGAATAAGCTTGTAATGAAACAGAAATAATTGTTTTATGACAAAACAAAAAGTCATAATAATTTGTTGTTCAAATAGTCATAATGATTTAAATTTTTGTGGTGAACAGATTTATTTTTTAAATCTTTTACTTATTAATTGTCTTAATATTAATAAATTTGTATTATTTTATCTAAAATAGGCTTGTATGAATAGATGAAATCTTTTTATAATAAAACAAAAGGCTATAGCAATTCCAAATAGATAATTGTTAAAATAGTAATAATTATTTAAACTTGTTCGGTAAATAGTTTCATTTTTTAAATCTCTTAATTATTAATTTTTAGAATATTAACAAGTTAGTATTATTTTATTTCGAATAATGTTTTATGACAAAAAAGTCATAAAAAATTGAAATAGATAATTTTTCAAACAGTCATGACTATTTGATCTAGTTCAGTAAACATATTTATTTTTTACATTTTCTACTTATTAATTGGTAAAATAATAATAAATTAATATTATTTTAATCCGAATAAGCTTGTATGAATAGAAACTTTTGTTTTATAACAAACAAAAACTCAAAACAATTTGAAATAGTCATAACTATTTGAACTGGTTTGATAAAAAGATTTATTTTTTAAATCTCGTCTTAATTTTTGAAATATTAATTTATTTATTATGAACAAACTTATATGAACATAAACATTTGTTTTATGATAAAACAAAGGTTATAACAATTTGAAATAAATAATTATTCAAATAGTCATAATCATTAGAATTGGTTAGGTAAATAGAATTATTTTTTAAATCTCTTACTTATTAATTTTTTAAATATTAATAAATTCATTTTATTTTATTTTGAATAAGCTAGCATGAATTGAAAATATTGTTTTATGACAAAACAAAAGGTTGTAACAATTTGAAATAGATAATTGTTTATATAGTCTTAACAAATTAAACTAGTTTGACAAACAAATTTAATTTTTAAATTTCTTAGTTTTTTGAAATATTATTATATTAGTATTATTTTATTTTGAATAAGCATGTATGAACATAAATAATTATTTTATAATAGAACAAAAAGGTTATTTTGTAAATAATTGATTTGAAGTATACAATTCTTCAAATAGTCATAACTATTCAAACTGGTTCAGTAAACAAATTTTTTTAAGTCTTTTACTTATTAATTTTTGAAAGATTAAGAAATTAGTATTATTTTATTCTGAATATACTTGTATGATATAAAAAAAATTGTTATATGACTAAACAAAAGGTAACAGCAATTTGAAATAGATAATTATTGAAATGGCAATAATTATTTGAACTGATTTGGTAAAAAATTCACTTTTTAAATTACTTATTAATTTTTGGAATATTAATAAATTAGTATATTTTGTTTCGAATAAGCTTGTATGAACTGAAGCAATTGTTTTATGACAAAACAAAAGGTCATAACGATTTTAAATAGATAATTGTTTAAATAGTTGTAACTATTTGATTTTACTCGGTTGACAAAATTAATTTTTTAAACTCTTGCTTATTAATTTTTAAAATATTAAGAAATTATTATTATTTTATTTTCGATATGCTTTTATGAACTAAAACAATTATTTTACGTCAAAACAAAATGTCATAACGATTTCAAATAAACAATTGTTCAAATAATCATAACTATTTGAACTTGTTCGGTAAACAGATTTATTTTTCAAATCTTTTGCTTATTAATTTTCTAAATGTTAATAAGTTTGGATTATTTTATTCCAAATAAGCTTGTAAGATATGAAATTAATATTTTTTGACTAAACAAAATATCAGAATGATCTGAAATAGATAATTATTCTAATGGTTTTAATTATTTGAACTGGTTCCGCAAGCACATTTATTTTTTAAATCTCTTACTTATTAATTTTTGGAATATTATTAAATTAGTATTATTTTTAACTGAATAAGCTTCTATGATCAAAAACAATTGTTTAATGACAAAACAAAGATATTAATGATTTGAGATTGAAAATTGTTCAAATTGTCATACCTAATTAAACTGGTTCAGTAAACAGATTTATTTTTTAAATCTCTTACTTATTAATTTTTTGAACATTAATAAATTCTTATTATTTTATTTTGAATAAGGTTGTATGATCAAAAACAATTGTTTTATGACAAAACAAAAGCTCATAATAATTTCAAATAGATAACCATTCAAATGGCCATAATTATTTTACTGATTCAGTAAATAGATTTATTTTTTAAATTTCTTATTTATTAATTTCAAAAATATTAATAGATTAGTATGATTTTATTCTATCTAAGCTTGTACTAACTGAAACAATTGTTTTATGACAAATCAAATGGTTATAACAATTTTAAATAGACAATTACTCAATAGTAATAACTATTTGAACTTGTTTGGTAAATAGATTTATTTTTTTAAATCTCTTTTTGTGATTAATTTTTGAATGTTAATAAATTAGTATTAATTTCTTTTGAATAAGCTTGTATGAGCTAAAACAATTGTTTTTTAAGTAAACAAAAGGTCAGGACAATTTGAAATAGATAATTATTCTAATAGTCTTAACCATTTGGACTTTTTCGATAAAGAAATTTATATTTTAAATCTCTTACTTATTAATTTTTAAAATATTATTCAATTAGTATTATATAAATCCAAATAAGCTTGTATGAACAAAACAACTATTTTAAAACAATTGTTTTATGACAAAACAAAAGATTATACCAATTTGAAATAGATAATCATTCATATAGTTTTAACTATTTGAATTGGTTCGACAATTAGATTTATTTTTTAATTTTCTTGGTTATTAAGTTTCAAAATATTATTAAATTAGTATTATTTTATTCTGAATAAAATAGTTTGAATAGAACTAATTGTTTGATGACAAAATAATATGTTATAATGATTTGAAATAGATAATTATTCAAATAGTCAAAACTATTCGAAATGGTTTGATAAGCAAATTTACTTTATAAATCTCTTATTGATTAATTTTCTTAATATTAATAAATTAGTTTTATTTTCTTTCAAACAAACTTATATTAACAAAAATAATTATTTTGTGACAAAATATAAAGTAATAATGATTTGAAATAAATAATTGTTCAAATAGTTATAATTATTCAAACTAGTTTGGTAAATAGAATTATTTTTTAAATCTCTTACTTATAAATTTTTGAAATATTAAAAATTAGTTTTATTCTATTCTGAATAAGCTTGTATAAGCTAAAATAATTGTTTTATGACAAAACAAATAGTCATAATAATTTAAAATAAATAATTGTTCATATAGTCTTAACCGTTTGAACTAGTACAATAAACGAATTTATGTTTTAAATCTCTTAGTTATTAATTTTTAGAATATTACTAAATTAGTATTATTTTATTCTGAATAAATATGTATGAATAAAAACAATTATTTTAGGATAGAATAAAAGTTTATACAATTTGAAATAGATAATTGTTCAAATAGTCATAACTATTTGAACTGGTTTGGTAAACAGATATATTTTTTAAATCTCTTATTAATTCTTGAAATATTAATAAATTAGCATTATTTTATTTTGAATAACCTTATATATTGAAAAACAATTGTTAAGGCAATAATGATTTGAAATATATAGTTATTCAAATGGCCATAACTATTTGAACGATTTAGTAAACTAATTTATTTTTTAAATCTCTTACTTATTAACTTTTGAAGTATTAATAAAGTAGTATTATTTTATTTGGATAAGATTTTATGAACTAAAACAACTATTTATGACAAAACAAATGGTCAAATGATTTTAAATAGATAATTGTTTAAATAGTCATAACTATTTGAACTTGTTCAGTAAACAGATTTATTTTTTCAAATCTCATGCTTATTAATTTTTTGAATGTTAATAAATTAGCATTATTTTATTCCAAATAAGCTTGTATGAACCGAAACAATGATTGTATGCTAAACAAAAGTTCAAACCAATCTGGATTAGATAATTATTCTAATAGTCTTAACTATTTAAACTGGTTTGGTAAACACATTAATTTTTCAAATATTATTAAATTAGTATTATTTTTATTCAAATAAGCTTGTATGATCAGAAACAATTGTTTTATGAGAAAACAAAGATCATAATGATTTAAGATTGATATTTGTTTAATAGTCATAATTATTTGAATTGGTTTGGAAAATAGCTTTAGTTTTTAAATCTCTTGCTTATTAAATTTTGAAATATTAAAAAAGTATTATTTATTTTATTTTGGATAAGTTTTTAGGAACTAAAACAATTGTTTTATGACAAACAAAAGGTCATAATAACTTTAAATAGATAATTGTTCAAATAGTCAAAACTATTTAAACTTGTTCAATAAATAGATTTGTTTTTTTAAATCTCCTACCTATTAATTTCAAAATATTAATAAAAAGTATTATTTTAATCTGAATTAAACTTGTATGAATAGAAAAAATTGTTTTATGACAAACAAAACATTATAACTATTTGAAATGAATAATTTTTCAAATTAGTCATAACGATAAAAACTTGCTCCGGTAAACAGATTTATTTTTTAAAATTTTTACTTATTAATTTTTGGAATATTAACTAAATATTGATCTATCTTTTATTTCAATACACTATGTATGAATAGAAACAATTGGCTTTATGATAAAACAAACGGTAATAACTAATTTGAAATAGGTAATTGCTTCCAAATAATCCATTAACTATTTGAATGTGTTTAGAACAACCAAATTTATTTTTTAAAATTTTTGCTAATTAATTTTTGGAATATTAATAAATTTATGTTATTTTATTCGTAATAAGCTTGTAAGAACAAAACAATTATTTTATGACACAACAAAAGGTCATAACGATTGAAATAGATAACTATTCAAATAGTCATAACCATTTGCAACTTGTTTGGTAAAACAGATTCATATTTTAAATCTCTTACTCATTAATTTTTTGGAATATTAATAAATTAGTATTATTTTATTTCGAATAAAGCCTATATGAACTAAATACAATTGTTTTATGACAAAACAAAAGGTCTTAGCAATTTGAAATAGATAATTATTCAAAATAGTTATGACTATTTGAACTTGTTCGGTAAACATATTTATTTTGAAAATATTTTACTTTTTAATTTCTCAAATATTAATAAATTAATATTATTTTTAATCTGAATAAACTTGTGTGAACAAAAACAATTGTTTTATGACAAATAAAAAGTCATAACAATTTGGAATAAATAATATTCAAATAGTCATAACTGATTTGATAAACTTGATTTTAGTTTTTAAATCTCCTACTTCCCAATTTTTTGAAATATTAATAAAGTAATATTATTTTATTTTGGATAAAAATTGTATGAACTGAAACAATTATTTTTATGTTAAAACAAAGGTCATAATACTTTTAAATAGATAATTGTATAAATTGACACAATTATTTTATGACTAAACAAAAGGTCAGAAACGATTTGAACATAGCTTATTGT
>NW_019168123.1:0-30707 GCF_002303985.1 Durio zibethinus
TTAATTTATATTATTTAAATAATTTGTATGAACAAAACCAATTGTTTTCTGACAAAAAAAATAAATATTTTTAAATAGATAATTGTTCAGATAGTCATAACTCTTTGAACTTGTTTAGTACAGATTCATTTTTTAGTTCTCTCACTTATTAATTTTTGAATATTAATAAATTAGTATTATTTTATTCAAATAAGCTTATGTTAACTGAAACAATTATTTTATTACAAAACAAAAGGTCACAATGATTTGAAATAATAATTATTCAAATAGTCATGACTATTTGAAATTGTTCGGTAAACATATTTTTTTTAAATCTTTTGCTTATTAATTTTAAAATATTAATAAATTAATATTATTTTAATTTGAATAAGCTTGTATGAACAAAAAATTATTTTATGACAAAAAAGATATAAAATTTAAATATAATTGTTCAAATAGTCATAACGATTTGAACGTGATGAAAGATTTATTTTTTAAATCTTTTACTTATTAATTTTTGTTAGTAATAATTTGAATTATTTTATCTGAAATAGGCTTGTATAAAAATAGAATCTTTTTATGACAAAACAAAAGGTTATAGTTCCAAATAGATAATATTTAAAGTCATAATATTTAAACTTGTTCAGTAAATAGTTTTTTTTTAAATCTCTTAATTATTAATTTTTGGAATATTAACAAATTAGTATTATTTTATTTCAATAACCTTATATGAATGAAATAATTTTTTATGACAAAACAAAAGTCATAATAATTTGAAATAGATAATTATTTAAATAGTCATGATATTTGATTAGTTTGGTAAACATATTTATGTTTTAAATTTTTAATTATTAATTGTCAAAATATAATAAATTAGTATTATTTTAATCTAAATAAGCTTGTATGAATAGAAATTGTTTTATGAACAAAAAAAGTCAAACATTTGAAATAATTAATTGCTCAAATAGTTATAACTATTTGAACTAGTTTGATAAAAATTTATTTTTAAAATCTCTTATTAATTTTTTAATATTAATAGATTTGTATTATTTTATTCTAAAAAACTTATATGAAAAAATATTTTATGACAAAACAAAAGTTATAATTTTGAAATAGATAATTATTCAAATAGTCATAATTATTAAACTATTGGTAAACATATTATTTTTTAAATCTCTTATTAATTTTTGGAATATTAATAAATTATTATTTTATTTCAAATAAGCTATATGAAGAAAAAATTTTTTATAAAAAAAAGTCATAACAATTTGAAATAGATAATTGTTTATTCGTAACATGAACGTTTGACAGTTCAAAAAATTTTATTTTTAAATCTTTAGTTATTAATTTTTAAATATTATTAATTAGTATTATTTTATTTTGAATAAGCATGTATGAACAAAAAAATATGACAAAAGTCAGAACGATTTGAAATAAATAATTTTCAAATAGTCATAACTATTTGAACTGATTTAAAAAGATTTTTTTTTAAATCTCTTATTAATTTTTGAAAGATTAAGAATTAGTATTATTTTATTTGAAAAACTTGTATGAACAAAAACATTTTATGACAAACAAAAGGTATAATGATTTGAAATAGATAATTATTGAAATGTCATAATTATTTGAACTTTTGGTAAACATATTTTTTAAAAATTATTATAATTTTGGAATATTAATAAATTATTTATTTTATTTCAAATTGCTTATATGAATGAATTTTTTATGACAAAACAAAAGGTCATAAATTTTAAATAGATAATTGTTTAAATAGTCATAACTATTTGAATTTGTTGCGATAAACATAATTTATTTTTTTAAATTTACTTATTAATTTTTAAAATTTAATAAATTAATATTTTTTATTGAATAAGCTTATGAATTGAAACATTGTTTTATGCAAAACAAAAATCCATAATGATTTGAAATAAATAATTGTTTATAGTAATAACTATTTGAACTGCTTTATAAACATTTATTTTTTAAATCTCTTATTAATTTTTGAAATATTAATAATTTGTATTATTTATTCTAAAAACTTATATGAACATAAATTTTTTTAGACAACAAAATATAAAACAATTTGAAATAGATAATTGTTCAATGTTAATTATTTGAACTGATGGTAAATAGAATTATTTTTTAAATCTCTTACTTATTAATTTTTTAAATTATTAAATTCATTTTATTTTATTCTTTAAGCTAGTATGAATTGAAAATTATTGTTTTATGACAAAAAAAGGTCATAACAATTTGAAATAGAAATTGTTCAATAGTCTTAACTATTTAATGGTTCGGTAAACAATTTATTTTTTAAATCTCTAAGTTATTAATTTTTGGAATATTATTAGAGTTAGTATTTTTTATTTTGTAATAGGCTTGTACGAAATATAAACTAATTGTTTATGACAAAACAAAGGTTATAATGATTTGAAGTATACAATTATTCAAATAATATAACTATTTGAATTGGTTCGGTAACATATTATCTTTTTAAATCTCTTATTAAATTTTGAAAGATTAATAAATTAGTATTATTTTATTCGGAATAAGCTTGTATGATAAAAAACAATTGTTTATATGACCAAACAAAAGGTAATAATAATTTGAAATGGATAATTGTTGAAATGGCTATAATTATTTAAATTGATTTTATAAATAGATTCACTTTTTAAATCACTTATTAATTTTTTGAAATATTAATAAATTAGCATTACTTTATTTCAAGTAAGCTTATATGAACTGAAACAATTGTTTTATGACAAAATAAAAGGTCATAACAATTTTAAATAGATAATTGTTTAAATAGTCATAACTATTTGAATTTTTTCAGTAAACAAATTTATTTTTTTTAAACTCTTACTTATTAATTTTTGAAATATTAAGAAATTAGTATTATTTTAATTTGGATAAGCTTTAATGAATTGTAATAATTGTTTTATGTCAAAACAAAAGGTCATAACAATATTAAATAAATAATTGTCCCCATAGTCATAACTATTTGAACTTATTCAATAAGCAGATTTATTTTTCCAAATCTTTTGCATAGTAATTTTTTGAATGTCAATAAATTTAGATTACTTTATCGAAATAAGCATGTAAGATATAAAACAAATATTTTATGACTAAACAAAAGGTCAAAATAATTTGAAATAAATAATTATTCTAATAGTTTTAACTATTTGGACTGGTTTGGCAAACACATTTATTTTTTAAATCTCATACTTATTAATTTTTGAAATATTATTAAATTAGTATTATTTTTAACCAAATAAGCTTCTATGATTAGAAACAACTATTTTATGACAAAATAAAGGTTTTAATGATTTGAAATTGACAATTGTTCAAATAGTCATAACTATTTAAATCGGTTCGATAAATAGATTTATTGTTTAAATCTGTTACTTATTAATTTTTGAAATATTAATCAATTAGTATTATTTTATTTTTAATAAGCTTGTATGATAAAAAACAATTATTTTATGATAAAACAAAAGGTCATAATAATTTGAAATAGATAATCATATCAAATAGGCCATTAATTATTTAACTAATTTGGTAAAATCGATTTATTTTTTAAATCTCTTACTTATTAATTTAGGAAATATTAATAAATTAGTATTATTTTATTCTATCTACTTCTATTATTGAAACCAATTGTTTTATGACAAATTCAAAAGGTTATAAATGATTTTAAATAGATAATTGTTAAAATAAATATATATTTGAACTTAATCAGCAAATAGATTTATTTTTTTAATCTCTTTCTTATTAATTTTCCAAATGTTAGTAAAATTAGTATTAATTTATTCTAAATAAGCTTGTATGAAACTGAAACAATTGTTTTGACTCAATGAAAGGTCAAAATGATTTGAAATAGATAATTATTTTAATAGTCTTAACATTTGAACTAATTCGATAACAAGTTTATTTTTAAATCTCATACTTATTAAATTTTAAAACATTTCAAAATTAGTATTATTTTAATTTGAATAAGCTTGTACAAACAAAACAATTGTTTTACGACAAAAGAAAAGGTCATAATGATTTGAAATAGATAACCATTCATATAGTCTTAACTATTTGAACTGGTTAGGTAATTAGATTTATTTTTTAATTTTCTTGGTTATTAAGTTTCAAAATATTATTAAATTAGTATTATTTTATTTTGAATAAAATAGTATAAATAGAACCAATTTTTTGCTGACAAAACAAAAGGTTATAATGATTTGAAATAGATAATTATTCAAATAGTCAAAACTATTTGAAATAGTTTGGCAAGTAGATTTACTTAAATCTCTTACTGATTAATTTTCTAATATTAATAAATTAGTACAATTTTATTTCGAACAAATTTATATTAACAAAAACAATTGTTTTATGACAAAACAAAAAAGTAATAATGATTTGAAATAGACAATTGTTCAAATAGTTATAATTATTTGAACTAGTTCAGTAAATAGAATTATTTTCGAAATCTCTTATAAATTTTAGAAATATTAATAAATTAATTTTATTCTATTTCAAATAAGCTTGTATGAGTTGAAATAATTATTTTATGACAAAACAAAAGGTCATAACAATTTGAAATAAATAATTGTTCATATAGTCTTAGTTATTTGAACTAGTTTGACAAACGTATTCATTTTTTAAATCTTAGTTATTAATTTTTAGAATATTATTAAATTAGTATTATTTTATTTTGAATAAGCTTTTATGAACATAAACAAATTTTTATAATAGAAAAAAAGAGTTATAACATTTTGAAATAGATAATTGTTCAAATAGTCATAACTATTTGAACTAGTTTAGCAAACATATTTATTTTTTAAATGTCTTATTAATTCTTGAAATATTAATAAATTAGTATTATTTTATTTCAAAAAAGCTTGTATGTTCAAATAAATAATTGCTCAAATAGGTATAACTATTTGAATTAGTTTGATAAATAGATTTAGTTTTTAAATCACTTATTAATTTTTGAAATATTAATATATTAGTATTACTTTTATTTCGAACAAACTTATATGAACAAAAACATTTGTTTTATGACAAAACAAAAGTTAATAATGATTTGAAATAGATAATTATTCAATTAGTCATAATTATTTGAACTGGTTACATAAACATAATTATTTTTTAAATCTCTTACTTATTAATTTTGAAATATTAATAAATTTATTTTATTTTATTCCAAATAATCTAGTATGAATTCAAAAAAACTTATTTTATGACAAAACAAAAGGTCATAATGATTTGAAATAGATAATTATTCTATAGTATTAAATATTTGAACTGGTTCGACAAAGAAATTTATTTTTTAATTCTCTTAGTTATTAATTTTTGGAATATTATTAGATCAGTGTTATTTTATTCCAAATAAACTTGTATGAATAAGAATAAATATTTTATGACAAAATAAAATGTTATAATGATTTCAAGTTTATAATTGTTCAAATAGTCAAAACTATTTGAACTAAGTCAGTAAACAGATTTATTTTTTAAATCTCTTACTTATTAATTTTTGAAAGATTAGTAAATTAGTATTATTTTATTCTAAATAAGATTGAACTTTCAAATAAAATCATTATATGATGAAGCAAAAGGTAATAACGATTTGAAATAGATAATTATTGACATCGCCATAATTATTTGAATAGATTTGACAAACAGAGTCACTTTTTAAATCACTTACGTATTAAATTTTGAAATATTAATAAATTAGTTTTATTTTATTTTGAATAAGCTTGTATGAACTGAAACGATTATTCTATGACAAAAAAAAAGGTCATAACGATTTGAAACAGATAATTGTTCATATAGTCTTAACTGTTAGAACTACTTTAGCAAGCAAATTTATTTTTTAAATCTTTTAGTTATTAATTTTTAGAATATTTTTAAATTAGTATTATTTTATTTTCAATATGCTTATATAAACTAAAACATTATTTTATAACATAATAATAGGTTATAGCAATTGAAATAGATAATTGTTCAAATAGAAACCAATTTAGTAAATGAATTTATTTTTTAAATCTCCTATGTATTAATTTTTGAAATATTAATAAATTAGTATTTTTTATCTCGAACAGGCTTATATGATGAAAAACAATTGTTTTATGACAAAAGAAAAGTTCATAATGATTTGAAATAGATAATTATTCAAATTGCTACAATTATTTAAATCGATTTGATAAACTGACTTAATTTTTAAATATCTAACTCATCAAATTTTGAAATTTTAATAAAATAATATTATTTTATCTCGAATAAGCTTTTTCAAACTGAAACAATTGTTTTATGATAAAACAAAAGACTAGATTTATTTTAAATAGATAATTGTTTAAATCATCATAACTATTTAAACTTGTTTGGTAAACATATTTATTTTTTAAAATTTCTTGTGTATTGATGTTCTAAATGTTAATAAATTAGTATCATTTTATTTTAAATAAGCATGTATGAGCTAAAAAAATTATTTTATGACTAAACAAAAGTTTAGAATGGTTTGAAATAGATAATTGTTCGAATAGTCTTAACTATTTGAATTGGTTCTGTAAGCATATTTATTTTTTAAATCTTTTATTAATTTTTAGAATATTATTAATTTAGCAATATTTTACTCCGAATAAGCTAGTGTGAATAGAAACAATTGTTTTATGACAAAGTGAAGATCATAATGATTTGAGATAGATAATTGTTCAAATACTCATAACTATTTAAATTGGTTCGATAAATAGATTTTGTTTTGAATCTCTTATTAATTTTTGAAATATTAATAAATTAGTATTATTTTATTCTGAATAGTTTTGTATGAATAGAAGCAATTGTTTGACGATAAAACAAAGTGTCATAACTATTTGAAATAGATAATAGTTCAAATGGATATGACTATTTAAACTTGTTTTGTGAATAAATTTATGTTTTAAATCTCCAACTTATTAATTTTTAGAATATTAATAAATTAGCATTACTTTATTTTGAATAAATTTGTATGAATGGAAACAACTATTTTATGACAAAACAAAATATCATAACAATTTGAAATAAATAATTATTCAAATAGTCATAACTATTTGAACTCCTAGGTAAACAGATTTATTTTTTAAATCTTTTACTTATTAAATTTTGGTCTTTTAAGGAATTAGTATTATTTTGTTCCGAATAAGCTTTAATGAACAAAAACAATTGATTTATGACAAAACAAAAGGACATAACAATTTGAAGTAGATAATTGTTCAAATAGTCATAACTATTTGAACGTGTTCAAAAAACATACTTATTTTTTAAATTTTTACTTATTAATTTTTAAAATATTAATAAATTTATAATATTTTATTTGAATTAAGCTTGCATGAATGAAATCAATTATTTTATGACAAAACAAAAGGCCATAATGTTTTGAAATAGATAATTGTTCATATAGTCATAACTATTTAAACATGTTCGGTAAACATATTCATTTTTTAATTCTCTTACTCATTAATTCTGAAATATTAATAAATTAGTATTATTTTATTTCAGATAAGCTTATATGAGTTGAAACAATTGTTTTACTATAAAACAAAAGCTCACAATAATTTAAAATAAACAATTATTCAAATAGTCATGACTATTTGAATTTATTCAAAAAACATATTTATTTTTTAAATCTTTTACTTATTAATTGTTGCAATATTAATAAATTAATATTATTTTAACCCTAATAACCTTTTATAAATAGAAACAATTGTTTTATGACAAAACAAAAAGTCATAACAATTTGAAATAAATAATTATTCAAATAGTTATAAAGATTTGATCTTGTTCGATAAACATATTTATTTTTTAAATCTTTTACTTATTAATTGTCTTAATATTAATAAATTTGTATTATTTTATTAGAAATAAGCTTGTATGAACAGAAAAAATCATTGTATGACAAAATAAAAAGTTATAGCAATTTCAAATAGATAATTGTTAAAATAGTCACAATTATTTACACTTGTTCAGTAAATATATTCATTTTATAAATCTCTTAATTATTAATTTTTGAAATATTAATAACTTAGTATTATTTTATTTTGAATAAGCTTATATGAATTGAAATAATTTTTTTATGACAGAACCAAAGGTCATAACAATTTCAAATAGATATTTATTCAAAATAGTCATGACTATTTGATCTAGTTCAATAAACATATTTATTTTTGAAAATTTTTACTTATTAATTGTTGAAATATTAATAAATTAGTATTATTTTAATCTGACTAAGTTTGTATGAATAGAAATTATTATTTTATAATAGAAAAAAAATCATAACAATTTGAAATAAATAATTGCTCAAATAGTCATAACTATTTTGAACTGTTTTGGTAAATAGATTTATTTTCTAAATCTCTTATTAATTTTTGAAATATTAATAGATTAGTATTTTTTTATTTTGAACAAACTTATACAAACAAAAATATTTATTTTATGACAAAATAAAAGGTCATAATGATTTGAAAAGATAATTGTTCAAATAGTCATAATTATTTGAACTGGTTAGGTAAACAAAATTATTTTTTAAATCTCTTACATATTAAATTTTGATATATTAATAAATGCATTTTATTTTATTCCGAATAAGCTAGTATGAATTGAAAAAATTGTCTTATGACAAAACAAAAACAATTTGAAATAGATAACTGTTAATATAGTTTAATTATTAGAACTAGTTTAACAAACAAATTTATTTTTTAAATCTCTTAGTTATTAATTTTTAAAATATTATTATATTAGTATTATTTTATTTCAAATAAGCTTGTAGGAATAGAAATAATTGTTTTATGATAGAACAAAAGGTTATAGTGATTTGAAGTATACATTTGTTTAAATAGTCATAATTATTTAAATTGGTTCAATAAACATCTTTTATTAATTTTTGAAAGATTAATAAATTAGTATTATTTTATTCCAAATAAATTTGTATGATCAAAAACAATTGTTATATGACCAAACAAAAGGTAATAATGATTTGAAATACATAATTCTTGAAATGGCCATAATTATTTAAATTGATATGGTAAACAAATTCACTCTTTTAATCTCTTATTAATTTTTTGAATATTAATAAATTAGTATCATTTTATTTTGAATAAGCTTGTATGAACTGAAATAATTATTTTGTAACAAAACAAAAGGTCATAATGATTTTCAATAGACAGTTGTTCAAATAGTCATAACTATTTGAATTTGTTTGGTAAAAAAATTTATTTTTTTAAACTCTTGCTTATTAATTTTTGAAATATTAAGAAATTAGTACTATTTTATTTTGGATAAGCTTTTTATGAACTGAAACAATTGTTTTATATTAAAGCAAAAGGTCATAATGATTTTAAATAAATAATTGTTCAAATAGTGATAACTATTTAAATTTGTTCAGTAAATAGATTTATTTTTTCAAACCTTGAACTTATTAATTTTTTGAATGTTAATAAATTTGGATTATTTTATTATGAATAAGCTTCTAAGATATGAAACAAATATTTTATGACTAAACAATATTTTATGACTAAACAAAAGGTAAAAAATGATTTGAAATAGATAATTATTCTAATAGCTTTAACTATTTGAACTGGTTCAGCAAATACATTTATATTATAAATCTCTTACTTAATAATTTTTGAAATGTTATTAAATTAGCATTATATTTAATTGAATAACCTTCTATGATCAAAATCAATTATTTTATTGCAAAACAAAGATCTTAACAATTTGATATTGATAATTTTCTTAGTTATTAAGTTTTAAAATATTATTAAATTAGTATTATTTTATTCCAAATAAAATAGTATGAACATAACCAATTGTTTGATGACAAAATAAAAAGGTTATAATGATTTGAAATAGATAATTATCCAAATAGCCAAAACTAATTGAAATGGTTTGGTAAACAGATTCACTTTTTTAAATCTCTTGCTAAATATTAATAAATTAGTATTATTTTATTTTGAACAAACTTATATTAACAAAAACAATTGTTTTATGACAAAAAAAAAGTAATAATGATTTGAAATAGATAATTGTTTAAATAGTTATAATTATTTGAACCAGTTTGGTAATAGAATGATTTTCTAAATCTCTTACTTATAAATTTTTGAAATATTAATAAATTAATTTTATTCTGTTCCGAATGCGCTTGTATGAGCTCAAATAAAAGTCATAACACTTTGAATAAAAAATTGTTCATATAGGCTTAACTATTTGAACAAAAGGGTATAACAATTTGAAAAAAATAAATGTTAATAAATTAGTATTATTTTATTTCGAATAAGTTTTTTATGAATTGAAACAATTATTATATGATTAAACAAATGGTTAAAATGATTTAAAATAGATAATTATTCTAATAGTTTTAATTATTTGAACTGGTTTGGCAAACATATTTATTTTTTAAATCTCTTATTAGTTTTTAGAATATTATTAAATTATTATTATTTTATCCAAATAAGCATGATCAGAAATAATTATTTTAAGAGAAAACAAAGATCATAATGATTTGAGAATGATATTTGTTTAAATAGTCCATAACTATTTAAAAAATTGATTCGAAAAATAG
The DNA here is from genome assembly GCF_002303985.1 of Durio zibethinus. The sequence continues at coordinate 10,562 of NW_019168123.1, forward strand.
TTTTAACGTTTTAATCTCTTAACTTGATGGAAGAAAAAGGTCATAATGACTTAAAATAGTTAGATTGATTGTTTCAAATAGTAAATCTATTTAAACTTGTTCGATAAATAGATTTTTATCTTTTTAAACTCTCTTGCTTATTAATTTTTTAAATGTTAATAAAATTAGTATTTTTTGTTTCTGAATAAACATGTATGAAATTGAAAAAATTTCTTTATGATTAACAAAATATTAGAACAATTTGAAATAGATAATTGTTCTAATGTGCTAACTATTTGAATTGGTTCGACAACATAATTTATTTTTTTAAATCTTTTATTATTATTTTTGTAATATTATTAAGTTAGTATTAATTTAATTTGAATAAGGTTGTATTAAAAAAACATTGTTTTATAACAAAATAAAGATCATAACGATTTGAGATAAATAATAGTTCAAATAGTCATAACTATTTTAATTATTTCAAAAAATAGATTTAGTTTTAAATCTCTTATTAATTTTCAAAATATTAATAGATAAATATTATTTTATTCTAAATAATTTTGCATAAATAGAAACAATTGTTTTATTAAAAACAAAAGGTCATAACTATTTGAAATAAATACTTGTTCATCTAGTCATAACTATTTGAACTTGCTCAATAAAGAGATTTATTTTTTTAAAATCTTTTACTTATTAATTTTTGGAATATGAATAAACTAGCATTATTTTATTTCGAATACACATGTTTGAATAGAAATAATTGGTTTATAACAAAACAAAAAGTCATAACTATTTGAAATAAATAATTATTTAACTAATAATAACTATTTGAATGTGTTTTATGATATAAAATCTTAACTATTTGAACTAGTTTGGCAAAGCACATTTATTTTTTAAATCTCTTACTTATTAATTTTTATAAATTATTATTAAATTAGTATTATTTTAATCTAAATAAGCTGGTGTGAAAAGAAACAATTGTTTTATGAAAAATAAAAGCATAACGATTTAAGATAGATAAATTATTCCAAATAGCAATAACTATTTTGTTTCAATAAATAATTTGTTTTAATTCTTATAAGTTTTCAAAATATTAGTAATTAATATATTTAATTGAATATTTTTACATAACAATGATTTAAAAAATAAATATGATTACAGATAATTATTCAAATATGTTATTTGAACTTATTCGGTAAGCAAATTATTTTTTAAATCTTCTAAATTTTTAGAATAAAATAAATTAGTATCATTTATTTTGAATAAACTTATGTGAATAGAAACAATTGCTTTATGACAAAATAAAAGATCATAACTATTTGAAATAAATGATTGTTCAAATAGTTATAACTATTTGAACTTACGCGGTAAACAGATTTATTTTTTAAATCTTTTACTTATTAATTTTTGGAATATTAATAAAATAGTATTATTTTATTTCAAATACGCTTGTATGAACAAAAACAATTGGTTTATGATAAAACAAAAGGTCATGACTATTTGAAATAGATAATTGTTCAAATAGTCATAACTATTCGAAAGTGTTCAAAAAATAGATTTATTTTTTAAATTTTTACTTATTAATTTTTGGAATATTAACAAATTTATATTATTTTATTCAATATAAGCTTGTATGAACAAAAACAATTATTTTATGACAAAACAAAAGGTCATAATGATTTGAAATAGATAATTTTTCAAATAGTCATAACCATTTGAACTTGTTCGGTAAATAAATTCATTTTTTAAATCTCTTTCTCATTAATTTTTAGAGTATTAATAAATTAGTATATTTTATTTTAAATAACCCTATATGAAATGATACAATTGTTTATGATGAAATAAAAGGTCATAACAATTTGAAATAGATTATTATTCAAATAATTATAACTATTTAAACTTGTTCGATAAACATATTTATTTTTAAAATCTTATACTTATTAGTTTTCAAAATATTAATAAACTAATATTATTTTAATCTGAATAAGCTTGTATGAACGAAAACAATTGTTTTATGGCAAAACAAAAGGTCATAATGATTTGAAATAAATATTTATTCAAATAGTCATAACTATTTGAACTTATTTAGTAAACAAATTTATTTTTCAAATCTTTTGCTTATTAATTATCTGAATGATAATAACTTTGTATTATTTTAATTGAAATAAGCTTATAAGAATAGCAAAAATTATTTTATGATAAAATAAAAGGTTATGATTATTTGAAATAGGTAATTGCTCAAATAGTGATAACTATTTAAACTTGTTTGATAAACAATTTCAGTTTTTAAATATCTTATTTATTAATTTTTAGAATATTAATAAATTAGAATTATGTTATTCTAAATAAGCTTGTATGAATAGAAACAATTGTTTTGTGACAAAACAAAAAGTCATAATGATTTGAAATAGATAATTATTCAAACAGTCATAACTATTTGCACTGGTCAGGCCAACAGATTCATTATTTAAATCTGTTACTTATTAATTTTTAGAATATTAATAAATTAGCATTACTTTATTCCAAATAAAACTGTATCAATAGAAATAATTGTTTAATGACAAAACAAATGGTCATAACAATATGAAATAAATAATTGTTTAAATTGTTATAACTAATTGAACTAGTTTGGTAAACAAATTTATTTTTAAATCTCTTATTAATTTTTAAAATATTAATAAATTAATATTATTTTATTCTAAACAAAATTATATGAACAAAAACATTCATTTTATGACAAAACAAAAGTACATAATTATTTGAAATGGATAATTATTCATATAGCTTTAACTATTTGAACGGTTCAACAAACAAATTTATTTTCAAATCTCATAATTATTAATTTTCATAATATTATTAGAATAATATTATTTTATTTCGAATAAGCTTGTATGAACATAAAAAATTGTTTTATGACAAAACAAAAGGTTATAATGACTTGAAATATATAATTGTTCAAATAGTCATAATTATTTGAATTGGTTCAGTAAACAAAAAATCTCCTACTTATTAATTTTTGAAATATTAATAAATTAGTATTTTTTTATTCTATATAGGGTTGTATGATGAAAAACAATTGTTTTATGACAAAAAAAAAGTTCAAAATGATTTGAAATAGATAATAGTTTAAATGGCCAAACTATTTGAATTGATTGAATAAATTGATTTATGTTTTAAATTTCCAAATTTTCAATTTTTGAAATATTAATAAAGTAATATTATTTTATTTTGGATAAGCTTTTATGAAATGAAACAATTATTTTATAATAAAACAAAAGGTCATAATGATTTTAAAATGATAATTGTTCAAATAGTTATAATTATTTAAACTTGTTTGGTTAATAGATTTATGTTTTTAAATTGCTTGCTTTTTAATTTCCTAAATGTTAATAAAATAATATTATTTTATTTCGAATAAGTATGTATGAATTGAAACAATTATTTTATAACTAAATAAAAGGTCAGAATGATTTGAAATAGATAATTGTTCTAATAGTCTTAACTATTTGAACTGGTTCAACAAATATATTTATTTTTTAAATCTCTTACTTATAAATTTTTAAAATATTATTAGTTTAGCAATATTTTACTCCGAATAAGTTTGTATAGATAGAAACAATTGTTTAATGACAAAACAAAGATCATACCAATTTGAGATAGATAATTATTTAAATACTCATAACTATTTAAACTGTCTGGTAAACAGATTTAGTTTTTAAATCTCTTATTAATTTTTAAAATATTAATAAATTAGTATTATTTTATTCTAAATAATTTTGTATGAATAGAAACAATTGTTTTATGACAAAATAAAAGATCATAAAAATTTAAAACAAATAATTATTTAAATATTCATAACTATTTGAACTCACTAGTTAAACAAATTTATTTTTTAATCTTTTACTTATTTATTTTTGGAATTTTAATAAATTATTATTTTATTCTAATAAGCTTTTATGAATAAAAACAATTGTTTTATGGCAAAACAAAAAGTCATCATGATTTGAAATAGATAATTGTTCAAATAGCCATAACTATTTAAACGTGTTCAAAAAATATATTTATTTTTTATATTTTTACTTATTAATCTTTGGAATATTAGTAAATTTGTTGGATTATGGGGTCCAACGGTCTCCCATAGGGACTCGGTATGTCGATTCATCTGGGTGGGGTATCTTTTGGTGGATCGAATTCTAGTGTATAGCAACCCAACTTGCTAAAGCCCAATGGGTGAGGTATCCCATAAAGGCTTTGCGAAGCCCTTTATGTCCACCTGTTGCTTAGTACGGGGCTCTGCGCTACAAAAAGAGAATAAGAAAATGGAGTTGGGCCTTCACTATTAGCTATAGGTTTTGGTGTAGTAGTAAGCGCTTGATCTTGAAAACTGGTATGTGAGCCTTGAATTGATCCTTATTTTGAAATGACAAAACATTAAAGCTAAATAAACTTGATCAAGATTTTGAAAAAGGATTTATTTAGTACATGAAGTTTTATATTTTGGTACTAAATAAATAATATGATTTTTAAAGCTTAAACAAACTTTTCTTTGTTTTCATATTTCTCAAACCAAATCTATCTTTAAAGATTATATATTTGAGCTTAAATGAAAGTCCAAATGTTGTTTTTAAAGTGAACTTATTCATTTTATACTTAATACAATTTTGATAATATTGGTTTTGAGAAATAGATTAACTTAAGAAAGCTATTTTACAATAATAAAGTTTTCCAACATTGAACTTGTTTTATATTTTTGTATTAATTTACAAAGTCTTAATATTTAAATTTTATACGGTTGGAAAGCTATTTGAGTCTACTTTCTAATGGATTAAACAAAATCAAAATCCTAATTTTCTAAGAAAAGATTTTGAATTTTACTAGACACTCTGCAATTATCAGAAAAACTGCACAATACATAACTTTGAAAATTCACTATAATTCGTACATAGTGAATTAGGTGATGAACTTTATATGGATAGAAAGCCCTTTAAGTCTAGTTTTCTAAATCTTCAAAATATTTGTGATTTTGGATTTTTATAACTCAAGTTATGATCAAATTAGTAAGTAGAGTGCAAAACATGAAACTACCACCCAGCATGGATAGGATCGATCCCCATTGGAAGGGATCGATTGGTTTTCAAACAAAATGCTCGCAAGACCCAAAATCCAGAAAAGGGATTGATCCCTTGCAAAAGGGATCAATTGGTTAGGCTATTTTCAAAAGGAAATTGGTTTAAAACATGAACCAATCGATCCCTTAAGGGAGGGGATCAATCCCCTGAAGGCCAAAATCATTCCAATGGCTATTTTATCAAGGATTCAACGGCTACTTTCACTTCCCAAACACTTCCAACAGCTACTTCTTCAATTTCTCTATAAATTGGGCACTCCAACACACTAAGAAGATTGATGAATCAAGAAAGCAAGAGCCAACAAGCAATATTTTCTTTCTTTCAAATAATCAAGAGTTTTTAGAGCTTCAAAGTCTATATTTTTGCATTTATTGTATCCAAATTATTTTTGTTGTTTATTCATCATTTTCTTGTCTATACCATTGTATACTTCAAATTAGCAAACATCCAACCTTTGAGAGGTTCTTAGAGTTTGCAAAACACTTCAAAATTTTTGTGTTGTGTGCTTGTATGCTTAAGGGGGAGGATAACCCTTAAGAGTGTATAGTGTTGAGTTTGTAAAACTTTGAGAAGCTTGTTTGTAATCTTTAACACATAGTAGATTGGAGCCTTGGTGCGAACAACCAAGAGAGAGGATGTAGGTGCCTTGTGGAGAAGGACTTAACCTCTATAAATCATTGTGTTTGATTTCTGTATCCCTATCTCCTTATAATTTATTATTGTTCATATTTAATTTTAAGTTCATTAATTGTTATTGTTTTCATTATATTTTCATCAAAAGGGCTTATTGTCTTAATTTTCATTCAACTATATTGAAATCATTATTTGGGAAGAATTTAGAAATATCGAATCATCCCCCTCTTGGATCACCATCTCACCTATTATTTTATTCATATTATTTTATTCGAAATAAGCTTGTATGAACAAAAACAATTATTTTATGGCAAAACAAAATGTCATAATGATTTGAAATAGATAATTGTTCAAATAGTCATAACTATTAAACTTGTTTAATAAATAGATTCATTTTTTAAATCTCTTACTCATTAATTTTTGAAATAGTAATAAATTAGTAATATTTTATTTCGCATAAGCCTAAATGAATTGAGACAATTATTTTATGATGAAACAAAAGGTCATAATGATTTGAAATAGATAATTATTCAAACAGTTATTACTATTTGAACTTGTTCGATAAACATATTTATTTTTTATATCTTTTACTTATTAATTTTCAAAATATTAACAAATTAATATTATTTTAATTTGAATAAGCTAGTATGAACAAAAATAATTGTTTTATGGCAAAACAAAAGGTCATAAACAATATTTGAAATAAAATAATTGTTCAAATAATCATAACTATTTGAAATTATTTAGTTAATAGATTTGAGATAAGCTTGTATGAATAGAAAAAATTGTTCTATGACAATACAAAAGGTTATAGCAAATTGAAATAGATAATTGTTCAAACAGCCATAACTATTTGAACTTGTTCAATAAACAAATTCATTTTTTAAATCTCTTATTAATTTTTGGAATATCAATAAATTCGAATAATGTTATTCCAAATAAGCTTGTATGAACAGAAACAATTATTTTTGTGACAAAACAAAAGGTCATTATGATTTGAAATAGATAATTGTTCAAACAATCATAATTATTTACACTGATCAAGCTAATAGATACAGTTTCTAAATCCGTTACTTATTAATTTTTAAAATATTAATAAATTAGCATTACTTTATTTGAATAAGACTGTATGAACAGAAACAATTGTTTTATGATAAAACAAATGATCATAATGATTTGAAATAAATAATTATTCAAATAATTATAACTAATTGAACTGGTTTGGCAAGCAGGTTTATTTTTTAAATCTCTTATGTATTAATTTTTGAAATATTAATAAATTAATATTATTTTATTCTGAACAAACTTATATGAAGAAAAACATTTGTTTTATGACAAAACAAAGGGTAATAACAATTTGAAATAGATAATTGTTCAAATAGTCATAATTATTTGAAATAGTTTTGCAAACAAAATGGCTATGACTTTTTGTTTTGTCATAAAACAATTGTTTTTGTTCATACAAACTTATTCAGATTAAAATAATATTAATTTATTAATATTTTGACAATTAATAAGTAAAAGATTTAAAAAATCAATATGTTTACTGAACAGGTTCAAATAGTCATGATTATTTGAATAATTATCTATTTCAAATCATTGTGACCTTTTATTTTGTAAACAATTGTTTTAGTTAATATAAGCCTGAGTAAGAGAATTAAAAAAATGAATTTGTTTATTGAAAAAGTTTAATTAGTTATGACTATCTAAATAATTATCTATTTCAAAACAATATGACCATTTGTTTTGTCATAAAATAATTGGTTTTGTTCATGCAAGCTTATTTCGAATAAAATAATATAAATTTATTAAAATTCTGAAAATTAATAAGTAAAAATTTAAAACATAAATGAATTTTCTAAACACGTTCAAATAGTTATGACTATTCGAACAATTATCTATTTCCAATCATTATAACAATTTATTTTGTTATAAACCAATTGTTTCTATTCATACAAGCTTATTTAGAATAAAATAATACTAATTTATTAATATTTCTAAAATTAATAAATAAAAGATTTAAATAATAAATCTATTTATCGAGCAAGTTCAAATAGTTATGACTATTTGAATAGTTATATATTTCAAATCATTTATGATCTTTTGTTTTATCATAAAACAATTATTTTTATTCATACAAGTTTATGTGGAATAAAATAATACTTATTTATTTTTATTCTAAAAATTAATAAGTTAGAGATTTAAAAAATAAATTTATTTATCGAACAAGTTCAAATAGTCATGTCCATTTGAACTGTTATCTATTCAAATTGTTATGACATTTTGTTTTGTCGTAAAATAATTTTTTCTTTTCATACAAAATTATTTAGAATAAAATAATTACAATTTATTACTATTTTGAAAATCAATGGGGATTTAAAAATAAATGTGCTTTCTAAACCATTTCAAATAGATAAGACTATTAGAACAATTATCTATTCCAAAATTGTTTTGATCTTTTGTTTAGTCAAAAAATAATTGTTTCAATTCATACATGCTTATTCAAAATATAATAATACTAATTTATTAACATTAAGAAAATTAATAAGAAATTTAAAAAAATTTATTTATCGAATAAGTTCAAATAGTTAAGACTATTCAAATAATTATCTATTTAAAATCATTATGACATTTTATTTTATCATAAAATAACTATTTCAGTACACAAAAGTTTATCTGATATAAAATAATATTACTTTATTAATATTTCAAAAATTAATAAGTTAGAGATTAAAAAATAATCAGTTTGTCAAATTAGTTTAAATAATTATGGCCATTTGAACAATTATCTATTTCAAATCATTAAGAACTTTTGTTTTGTCATAAAACAATTTTTTTCATCATACAAGCTTATTCGAAATAAAAAAAATACTAATTTACTAATATTTCAAAAAATTAATCAGTAAGATTTAAAAAGTTAATATGTTTACTGAACCAGTTCAAATAGTTATGACTGTTTGAATAATTATATATTTCAAATTGTTATAACCTTTTGTTATCTCATAAAATGATTATTTCTGTTCACACAAGTTTATTTGAAATAAAATAATACTAATGTAATAATATTCTGAAAATTAATAACTAAGAGACTTAAAAAAAAAATTTGTTTGCTAAACTAGTTCAAACAGTTAAGGCTATATGAACATTTCTTTCAAATCATTATGACCTTTTATTTTGTCGTAAAAACTTTTTTCAATTCTTAGTAATTTATTCAAAATAAAATAAAATAATTTATTAATATTTCAAATCTCAATAAGTAAGAGATTTAAAAAATAATTATGTTTGCCTAACCAGTTCAAATAATTATGGCTATTTAAACAATTATCTATTGCAAATCTTTATGACCTTTTGTTTTGTCATAAAACAAATATTTTTGTTCATATAAGTTTGTTTGGAATAAAATAATATTAATTTATTAATATTTTGTAAATTAAGAAGTAAGAAATTTAAAAAATAAATCTGTTTACTAAACTAGTTTAATTAGTTATAACTATTTCAACAATTAATTTCAATCATTATGACTATTTTTTTTTTGTGATAAAAACAATTATTTCTGTTTATATAGTCTTATTAGAAATAAAGTAATGCTAATTTATTAATATTTTGAAAGCTAATAAGTAACGGATTTGAAGAATGAAACTGTTGGCTTGACCAGTGCAAATAGTTATGATTGTTTGAACAATTATCTATTTCAAATCATTATAACCTTCATTTTATCACAAAACAATTGATTCTATTCGTACAAGCTTATTTGAATAACATAATTCTATTTTATTAATATTCTAAAAATTAATAAGTGAGAGATTTAAAAAATGAATTTGTTTACCGAACAAGTATAAATGATTATGACTATTTGAACAATTATCTATTTCAAATCGCTATAACCTTTTGTTTTGTCATAAAACAAAAATTTCTATTCATACAAGCTTATTTCAAATAAAATTACATAAATTTATTAATGTGTAGACACATAATAAGTAAAAGATTTAAAAAATAAATCTATTTATCAAATAAGTTCAAATAGTTTGACTATTTGAAAAATTTTTTATTTCAAATAGTTATGACTTTTTGTTTGTCATGAAACAATTGTTTTTCTTCATACAAGCCTATTCAGATTAAAATAATATTAATTTATTAATATTTTAAAAATTAATAAGTAAAATATTTTAAAATAAATATGTTTATTGAACAAGTTCAAATAGTCATAACTATTTGAATAATTATTTGTTTCAAATCGTTATGACATTTTGTTTTTTCATAAAATAATTGTATCAATTCATATAGGCTTATTCAAAATAAAATATCACTAATTTATTAATATTTTGAAAATTAATTGGTAAGAGATTTAAAAAAATGAATCTGTTTACTAAACAAGTTGAAATAGTTATGACTATTTGAATAATTATCTATTTCAAAATGCTATGACTTTTGTTTTGTCATAAGATAATTGTTTGTTCATACAAGCTTATTTCAAATAAAATAATTAAATTTATTAATATTCCAAAATTTAATAAGTAAAAATTTAAAAAATAAATTTATTTTCTAAACATATTCAAATAGTTCTAACTATTTGAATAATTATCTATTTCAAATGGTTAAGACTTTTTGTTTGTGATAAACCAATTGTTTCTATCCATACAAGCTTATTTGAAATAAAATAATACTAATTTATTAAAATTCCAAATATTACTAAGTAAAAGATTTAAAAAATAAATCTGTTTATTGAGTAAGCTCAAATAAGTATTAATGTTTAAACAATTTTTTATTTCAAATAGTTATGATCTTTTGTTTTGTCATAAAATAATTATTTCTATTCATACAAGTTTATTCAAAATAAAATAATACTACTTAATATTTTGCAAATTAATAGGTAGGAGATTTAAAAAAATAAATCTGTTTACCAAACAACTTCAAATAGTCATGTCCATTTCAACAATTATCTATTTCAAATCGTTATGACCTTTTGTTTTGTCATAAAATAATTATTTTTGTTCATACAGAATTATTCAAAATAAAATAACATTGATTTATTAATATTTTAAAAATTAATTAGAGATTTAAAAAGTAAATCTATTTACTGAACCAATTCATATAGTTATGATTATTTGAACAATTATCTATCTCAAATTGTAATGATCTTTATTTTGACATACAACAATTGTTTCTTTTCACATAAGCTTATTCGATTAAAATGATAATAATTTAATAATTTTTGAAAATTAATAAGTAAGAGATTTAAAAAATAAATATGTTTGTCAAACTAGTTTTAATAGTTAAGACTATTAGAACAATTATCTATTTCAAATCATTTTAACCTTTTTTTAGTTATAAAATAATTATTTCAGTTCATACAAGCTTATTTGAAATAAATAATACTATATTAACATTTGAAAAATTAATAAAGCAACAGATTTAAAAAAAATAAATCTATTTATTGAACAATTTCAATTAGATATGACTATTTGAATAATTATCTATATAAAATTTTTTTAACCTTTTATTTTGTCATAAAACAATGTATTTGCTAAACCAATCAAATAGTTATGACTGTTAGAATAATTATATATTTCAAATCGTTCTAACCTTTTGTTTAGTCATAAAATAATAATATTTTATTAACATTTAGAAATTTAATAAGCAAGGAATTTACAAAAATAAATTTATTTACCGAATAAGTTCAAATAATTATGACTATTTGAATAATTATCTATTTAAAATCATTATGACCTTTTGTTTTATCATAAAACAATTGTTTCATTTCATAAAAGTTTATCCAAAATAAAATAATATTAGTTTATTAATATTTCAAAAATTGAGAAGTTGGAGATTTAAAAAATAAAACAATTTATTGAATTAGTTCAAATAGTTTTGGCCATTTAAACAATCATCTATTTCAAATCATTATGAACTTTTGTTCTATCATAAAACAATTATTTTTTGTCATACAAGCCAATTCAAAATAAAATAATAGTAATTTATAAATATTTCAAAAATTAATAAGTAGAAGATTATTTGTTTATTGAACCAATTCAAATAATTATGACTATTCGAACAATTATATATTTCAAGTTGTTATAACATTTTGTTTTGTCATAAAACAATTATTTATATTCATACAAGCTTATTCGAAATAAAATAATGCTAATCTAATAATATCATGAAAATCAATAACTTAGAGATTTAAAAAATAAATTTGTTTGTCAAACCAGTTCAAATAGTTAAGGCTATATAAATAATTATTTATTTCAAATCATTATGTTCTTTTGTTTTGTCATAATCTATTAACATTTCAAAATTAATACAAGATTTAAAAATTAAATTTGTTTATTAAACCAGTTGAAATAGTTATGACTATTTGAGTAATTATTTATTTTAAATTGTTATGACTTTTTGTTCTGTTATAAAATAAGAGTTTATGTTAATATAAGTTCATTCATATTAAAATTATACTAATTTATTAAAATTTCAATAGTTAATAAATAAAAAATTTTAAAAATAAATATGTTTACCAAATTAGATCAAATAGTTATGACTTTTTGAATAAATATCTATTTCAAATCATTACGACCTTTTGTTTTATCATAAAAAAAATTATTTTAGTTAATATAAAATTATTCAAAATAAAATAATACTAAGCTATTAATATTCCAAAAATTAATAATTAAGAGATTTAAAAAATGAATCTGTTTATCGAACAAGTTTAAATAATTATGACTATTTGAACAATTATCTATTTGAAATTGCTATAACGTTCTGTTTTGTCAATAAATGATTTTTTTGTTCATACAAGCTTATTTCGATTAAAATAATATAAATATATTAATATTAAGACACTTAATAAGTAAATGATTTAAAAAAGAAATATTTTTATCAAATAAGTTCAAATCTTTATGACTATTTGAACAATTATTTATTTTAAATTGTTATGACTTTTTATTTTGTCATAAAGCAATTGTTTCTATTCAAACAAGCTTATTCAGATTAAATAATTTTAATTGATTAATATTTCTACAAATAATGAGTAAAGATTTAAAAAATAAATATGTTTACTAAATAAGTTCAAATAGTCATGACTATCTGAACAATTATCTATTTCAAACATTGTGACCTTTTTGTTTTGTAATAAAACAATTGTTTTCATTCATAAAACAATTGGTTCTATTCAACAAGCTTATTTCGAATAAAACAATATAAATTTATTAATATTCCAAAAATTAATAAGTAAAAATTTAAAAAATAAATATGTTTTTAAACTACGTTCAAATAGTTATGACTATTTGAACAATTATATATTTTAGATTGTTATGACCTTTTTGTTTTGGCCATAAACCAATTGTTTTTGTTCATACAACTTATTTGGAAAAAATTATAGTATTTATTAAAATTCCAAACATTAATTGGTAAAAGATTTAAAAATAAATCTATTACCGAGCGAGTTCAAATAGTTATAACTATTTAAATAATTATTTATGTCAAACCGTTATGAATCTTTTGTTTGTTCATAAAAAATTGTTTCTATTAATACAATTTTATTCAAAATAAAATAATACTAACTTATTAATATTTAAAAAAGTTAAATAAGTTGGAAATTTAAAAAATAGAATCTATTTACCAAACAAGTTCAAATAGTCATGTCATTTGAACTATTATCTATTTTAAATCGTTTTGGACTTTTTCTTTTTCATAATAATAAGTTTCTGTTAATGCAAAATTATTCATATTAAAATAATATTGATCTATTAATACTTTGAAAATTAATAAGACATTTAAAAACTAAATCTGTTTTTTAAAACAGTTCAAATAATTATAACTATTTGAATAATTATCTATCTCAAAATGTTATGATCTTTATATCATCATAAAAAATTGTTCCTTTTCATACAAGTTTATTCAGATTAAAATAATATCAATTTAATAATATTCCAAAAATTAATAAGTAAGAGATTTAAAAAATAAATGTGTTTGCGGAGCTAGTTTAAATAGTTAAGACTGTTAGAACAATTATTTATTTCAAATCATTCTAACCTTTTGTTTAGATATAAAACAATTATTTCAGTTCATACAAGCTTATTCAGAATAAAATAATACTAATTTATTAACATTTGAAACATTAACGAATAAGAGATTTAAAAAAATAAATCTGTTTATTGAAAAAGTTAAAAAATATTTGACTTTTTAAACAATCATTCTAATTACTTAAAGTCGTTATGAGCTTCATTTTGTCATAAAATAATTGTTTCAGTTCATAAAAACTTATCTGAAATAAAATAATATTACTTATTAATATTTTGAAAATTAAGAAGAGATTTAAAAACTAAAACTATTTTTTCGAACCTATTCAGATAGTTAAGACTATTTGAACAAAATATTAATCTCAAATCATTATGATTTGTTTTTCATAAAAAATATGTTTTGATCATCCAAGCTTATGCAGATAAAAATAATACTAATTTAATAATATTTCCAAAAATTAATAAGAGATTTAAAAAATAATGGTTGTTGCTAAACCAATTCAAATAGTTAAGAAGTATAGAATAATTACTATTTAAATTGTTCTGACCTATGTTTATTCATATAATAATGTTTTACGTTCATACAAGCTTATTCAAAATAAAATAATACTAATTTATTAACATTTATTTATTTCAAATTGTTATGACATTTGTTCAAACAATTAAGACTATATGAACAGTTATTTATTTCAAATTGTTAAGACTTTTTGTTTTGGCATAAAACAATGTTTTTGGTTAAGATAAGTTTATTCAAAATAAAATAATACTAATTTATTATATTTAGCAAATTAATTCGTAGAGATTTAAAAATAATACTATTTACTATATCATTTCAAATAGTTTTGACTATTTGAATAATTATCTATTAAATCGTTAATAAACTTTTTATTTCATAATCAAACATTGGTTTGTTCATACTATTTTATTTGAAATATAATAATGCTAATTTGATAATATTTTGAAACTTAATAACCAAGAAAATTAAAAAAAAAATCTAATTGTCTAACTAGTTCAAATAGTTAAGACTATATAAATATTATCTATGTTAAATTGTTATGACCTTTTCTTTTGTCGTAAATAATTGTTTTGTTGTATAAGCTTAATTCTGATTAAATAATACTTAATTTAATAATATTTTAAAATAATAACTAAGAGATTTAAAAATAAATTTGTTACTTGAATTGTTTCAAATGGTTAAGACTATTAGAACAATTATCTATTTGAAATTGTTTTGACCTTTTGTTTAGTCATAAAACAATTGTTCCAGTTCATACAAGCTTATTTAGAATAAATTAATAATAATTTATTAGCATTCAAAAAATTAATGAGAAAGATATTTAAAAAAATAAGTTTGTTTACCATTAGAATAATTGTCTATTTAAAATTGTTATAACTTTTTGATTTGTCATAAAATAATTGTTTAAGTTAATACAAGCTTAGTTGAAATAAAATAATATTAATTTATTGATATCTCCTAAAATAATAAGAAAAAATTTTAAAAATAAATTTGTTTACCGAATCAATTAAAGTAATTATGGTCATTTGAATGATTATCTATTTCAAATCGTTAAGACCTTTTTTTTGTCATAAAATAATTTTTTTGACCATACAAGCTTATTCAAAAAAAAAAAACTAATTTATTAATATTTCAAAAATTAATAAGTAAAAGATTTAAAAAACAAATATGTTTATCAAACCAATTCAAATAGTTATGACTATTTGAACAATTATTAGTCTCAAATTGTTAAGATCTTTGTTTTGTCATAAAACAATTATTTCTGATCATAGAAGCTTATTCGGTTAAAAATAATATTAATTTAATAATATTTCAAAAATTAATAAGAGATTTAAAAAAGAAATTTATTTATCGAACCAGTTCAAAGAGTTAAAACTATTAGAATAATTATCTATTTTAAATCATTCTAACCTTTTGTTTAGTCATAAAATATTTGTTCATATCTTACATGCTTATTTGGAATAAAATAATCTCAATTTATTAAAATTTGAAAAATTAATAAGCAAAATATTTGAAAAAATAAATTCATTTATCGGACAAATTCAAATAGTTATGACGATTTGAAGAATTAACTATTTAAAATCATTATGACCTTTTGTTTTGACATAAAACAATTGTTTCAGTTCATAATAGCTTATCCAAAATAAAATAATACTAATTTCTTAATATTTCAAAAATTAATAAACAAGAGTTTAAAAAAATAAATATTTTTACCAAACAAATTCAAATAGTTATGACTATTTAAACAATTGTCTATCGAAAATCGTTATGACCTTTCATTTTGTCACAAAACAATCGTTTCAGTTCATACAAGTTTATTCAAAATAAAATAATACTAATTTATTAATATTTCGAAAACTAATAATTAAGTGATTTAAAAAGTCAATCTATTTACCAAGTCAGTTCAAATAATTATGGCCATTTCAATAATTATCTATTTCAAATCATTATTACCTTTTTGTTTGGTCATATAATAATTGTTTTGATTGTATAAGTTTATTCAGAATAAAATAATACTAATTTATTAATCTTTCAAAAATTAATAAGTAAGAGATTTACAAAATAAATATGTTTACCAAATTAGTTAAAATAGTTATGACTATTTGAACAATTGTATACTTCAAATTATTATAACCTTTTGTTCTATCATAAAACAATTATTTTTGTTCATCTAAGCTGTTTGAAATAAAATAATACTATATATAATATTCAAAAATTAATAACTATGAGATTTAAAAATAAATTGTCTGCCAAACTAGTTCAAATAGTTAAGACTATATGAACAATTAACTATTTTAAATTGTTTTTGTTTTGCCATAAAACAATTTTTACAATTCATAATAGCTTATTTAGAATAAAATAAAATGAATTTATTAATATTTCAAAAATTAATATGTAAGAGATTTAAAAAGTAATTATGTTTACCTAACCAATTCAAATAATTATGACTATTTGAACAATTATCTATTTCAAATCCTTATGACCTTTTGTTTTGTTGTAAAATAAATATTTTTGTTTATATAAGTTTGTTCAAAATAAAAAATACTAATCTATTAATATTTCAAAAATTAATAAGAGATTTAAAAAATAAATTTATTTATCAAACCAGTTCAAATAGTTATAACTATTTGAGGAATTATTTATTTCAAATTGTTATGAACTTTTATCTACCAAATAATAATAGTTTCTATTCATACAAGCTTATTTGGATTAAAATAATACTAATTTATTATATTTGACATTAATAAGTAAAAATTTTTAAAATAAATATATTACCAAAACTTGATCAAATAGTCATGACTATGTGAATAAATATCAATTTCAAACCATTATGATCTTTTCTTTGTCATAAAAAAATATGTTTCAGTTCATATAAAATTATCCGAAATAAAGTAATACTATGTTATTAATATTTTGAAAATTAATAATTAATAGATTTAAAAAATGAATATATTTCCGAACAAGTCTAAATAATTATAATGTATTTCAACAATTATCTGTTTGAAATCACTATAACCTTTTGTTTTGTCATAAAAAGATTTTTTTTTATATTTATACAAGCTTATTTCAAATAAAATAATACAAATTTACAATTAATAAGTAAAAGATTTAAAAAATAAATCTGTTTATCGAACAAGTTCAAATTTTTATGACTATTTGAACAATTTTTTATTTTAAATTGTTATGACTTTTTGTTTTGTCATAAAACAATTGTTTTTAATTATATAAGCTTATATAGATTAAAATAATATTAATTTATTAATATTTCAATAAATAATAAGTAAAAGATTTAAAAAATAAATATGCTTATTGAACAAGTTCAAATAGTCATGACTATTCAAATAATTATCTATTTTAAATCCATTGTGACCATTTTTTTTGCAATAAAATGATTGTTTCAATTTATATAAGTTTCTTCAAAATAAAATAATACTAATTTTATTAATATTTCAAAAATTAGTGAGTAAGAGAATTAAAAAATGAATATGTTTAACGAACATGTTCAAATAGTTATGACTATCTGAACAATTATCTATTTCAAAATATTATGAACTTTTGTTTTGTGATAAAACAATTAGTTTTTGTTCATTGCAAGCTTATTTGAAATAAAATAATATAAATTTATTAATATTTCAAAATTTAATAAGTAAAAAATTTAAAAAAATAAATATGTTTTCTAAACACGTTCAATAGTTATAACTATCTGAAGAATTATCTATTTCAAGTCATTATGACCTTTTTGTTTTGTCATAAATTAATTGTTTCTATTCATAAAAGCCTATTCAGAATAAAAATAATACTAATTTATTAAAATTCCAAAAATTATTATATAAAAGATTTAAAAAATAAATTTATTTACTGAGCAAGTTTAAATAGACTATTTGAACAATTATTTATTTCAAATTGTTATTATTCTTTTGTTTTGTCATAAAACAATTGTTCCATTCATACAATTTTTATTCGAAACAAAATAATACTAATTATATTAATATTCTAAAAATTAATAAGTTGGAGATTTAAAAAATAAATTTGTTGATCGAACAAGTTCAAATAGTCATGTTTATTTGAACTATCATCTATTTCAAATCATTATGATATTTTTGTTTTGTCATAAAACAATTGTTTCTATTCATACAAAATTTATTAAGAATAAAAATAATACTAATTTTTTAATATTTCAAAAATTAATAAGAGATTTAAAAACTAAATCTGTTTATCAAACCAGTTCAAATTCGTTAAGATTTTGTTTTGTCAATAGAACATTGTTTTTTTTTCAAATACAGCTCATTTGGAGTAAAATATTACTAAATTAATATACTTCCTAAAAATTAATAAGTAAAGAGATTTAAAAAATAAATATGTTTGTCGAACACAATTCAAATAGTTAAGATTTTATTAGAGCCATTATCTATTTTAATTCGTTATGGACCTTTTATTTAGTCAAGAATAAGTTGTTCTTTAAGTTCATACAAAGGCTTATTTAAAAATAAAATAATACGAATTTTAACATTTAGAAAATTAAATACACAAGAAATTTTAAAAAAATAAATATTGTTACAGAGTAAGTTATAAATAGTTATGACTTTTTGAATAATTATCTATTTAAAATAAATGCACCATTTGGTTTTATCATAAAACAATTGTTTCAGTTCATAAAAGTTTATCTAAATAAATAATACTATTCATTAATAGTTCAAAATTGATAAGCTAGAATTTAAAAAATAAGTCAATTTATCAATCAATTCAAATAACTATTGCTTTCAAATAATTATCTATTTCAAATCATTACAAACTTTGTTTGTCATAAAACAATTCGTTTTCATCATATAAGCTTATTCAGAATAAAATAATACTAATTTATTAATATTCAAAAAGTAATTTGTAGGAGAATTTAAAAAATAAATCTATTTACTATATTAGGTTCCTATTGAAACATTATCTACTTCAAATCCGTTATAAACCTTGTTATTCTTTATAAATATTATTCAGTTCATTCATATAGCATAATTTCAGAATTAACAATAATTACTAAATTTACTAATATTTCAAACATTAATAACTAAGAGACTTTAAACAATAAATCTGTTTGTTTCGAAGCCAGTTTTAAACCAATTAAACTATAATTGAACAATACTATTTCAACTCATTAATGGACTTTTTTGTTTTGTCATAAAAACAATTGTTTCAGTTCATAATGCTTGTTCAAAATTAAATAATATTAATTATTAATATTCTAAAAATTAATAAGTAAGTGATTTAAAAAATAAATCTTTTACCAAATCAGTTCAAATAATTATGGCCATTTCAACAATTATCTATTTCAAAAATTGTTATTATGTTTTGTTTGTCATGTAACAATTATTTTTTATCATACAAGTTTATTCGAAATAAAATAATACTAATTTATTAATCTTTAAAAATTTAATAAGTATAAGATTTAACAAATAAATCTATTTATCAAATTAGTTTAAATAATTATAACTATTTGAATAATTATATACTTCAAATCATTATAACCTTGTGTTATGTCATAAAACAATTATTTTTGTTCATACAAGTTTATTCAAATAAAATAATAGTAATATAATAATATTCTAAAAATTAATGACTGAGAGATTTAAAAATAAATTTATTTGCCAAACTAATTCAGTAGTTAAGACTATATGAACAATTATCTATTTCAAATCGCTTTTATTTTGTCATAAAACAAATTATCTATTTCAATTCATACTAGCGTATTCAGAATAAAATAAAATTAATATTTTAGAAATTAATATGTAAAGGATTTAAACAATAATTTTGTTTACTTAACTAGTTCAAATAATTATGAATATTTGAACAATTATCTATTTCAAATCGTTTATGACCTTTTG
>NW_019168124.1:0-30656 GCF_002303985.1 Durio zibethinus
ATTGTTAATTATATATTTGTTTAAATTATTATTATTTAAACTAATAATAAATTTATTAATTGTTTATTTTAACAATTGTTTAATAATAAATTAATTGTACTATATAAATTTTGTAAACTATTCAAATAATAGTACAAAAAGTATTAGTAATAAATTGTTATAAATAATTACTTATTTGATTTCTAATAATATTAATTAAATTTTACTATTTAATAGTTTTGATTATAAGTTTGAAATATTAATAATTAATAATAGATTTGAAATAGATATTTGTTCAAATGGCCATGACTATTTAAGCTAATTCGATAAAATGATTTATGTTTTAAATCTCCAACTTCTTAATTTTTGAAATATTAATAAAGTAATATTATTTTATGATAAAATAAAAGGTCATAACGATTTTAAAAAGATAATTGTTTAAATAGTCATAACTATTTAAACTAGTTTGGTAAACAGATTTATTTTTTAATTTCTTGCTTATTAATTTTTTGAATGTTAATAAAATAATATTATTTTATTTTGAATAAGCATGTATGAACTAAACAACTATTTTATGACTAATCAAAAGGTCAAAATGATTTGAAATAGATAATTATTATAATAGTCTTAACTATTTCAACTGGTTCAAAAAATACATTTATTTTTTAAATCTCTTACTTATTAATTTTTAGAATATTATTAGTTTATTATTAATTAATAATTATATTTTAGCATAAATAATAATTAAATATATATCATAATTAATTATAGTAAATAAAATTAGTTATTTAAAATATTAATTATTAATGTATTCTATTAATTATTCATAGAATTATTTTAATATATAAATATAAATATTTTAAAATTTATTAAATATTATTATTCATAATTGTTGTTTAGCAATGTTTTGAATCTTATAATATTATAGTATAATATAATTAAATTATAGTCAAATTAACTAATATAGAAAGGGGAAAAAAACTACAATAAAATTTTTATATAGTTTATTTTATAAATATAATTTATAAATAAACATTATAAAAATATACGATTGGTTTCCTCTTACTAATCTATATATTAATATAAATTAGTAATATATTATGGAATATGAAATTTTATTATTAATATAATTTGATAACAAAATAAAATAAAATACTTATATTTTATTTAATTAATTAAATCATAATTTAAAATAATTTATTATCAATAAATAATTGAATTGTTAATTAAAAATTAATATATTATTAGTAATAATGTTATATATTAAATAATTAAACTAAATTAGTACAATAATAACTATATTGAATTATAGTTAATAAATTTAAATTAAATTAATTTTATTATTAATAATATAATATTATTTTATAATATTAATTTGTAATTACAGTACTATAATATAAGTTATTATAATACTTAAATTGATTTATAATAATTTAATAATTTTAAAAATTTAGAATTTGTAATATATAATATAATGAATAATATTATTAGGATAATTTTAATTATTATCATGATACTAATATTATTAATATTAATTTTATTTGTTTATTAATTATTTAATTATTATGTTAATTGACATAATATTATAATTATATATATTATAAAATAAAATAATTTTGATTTAAAATATAATATATATATATATATTATATTTTAAATAGATAATTTATTATAAATATTATCTAAATTTTACTATATTACTAATTATAAATTAAAATAAATTATATCTAATTTATATAATGAAGTCATTATGTTATTATATAACTATCTCAATTTATAATTATAATATAGTTACAACTAATTATAATATAATTATTAATAATAACTATAAATTAATTATATTATAATAATTAATAAACTATATAATAATTTATTATTACATTAAAAAAATAATCTATTTCAAACCATCGCAAGCTTTTGTTTTGTAATAAAATAATTGCGAGTATTATTAACAAAATAATTTTGAATTAATTAATTTAAAATATTATAATTAATTCTAAAAATAAATCTATTTTTCAATTAATTAATATTTACTTATAATTATTGCTAAAATTTCAAATTAGCATAATAAATAATTATAATAGTATAATCGTATATATTTCAAGTGATAATTTAATTAGTATAAATTAAAAAATAATTATTCTTTTGTTTTAAAATTAATAAAAAAATTTTAAATCTCTTCCTTAAAATTATTAATAATATATATTATTTAACTAATAAATAGTTTAATAAAATACTAATTTTTTTTATTCAATTAATAATTATTAAAGATAAATTAATTATTATAGTCATTTGGTTTAATAATTATTCTAATGGTACTAATAATATTTATTATTATAACTATAGTCTATTTATATTTATATAGTTAGTAATATAATTAATATTACAATAAATTATTTTATTGTAAAATAGTCTAATTTAATATATATTGTAATTATAATTTATAATATAATATTTATAATATATTAATTAATTTGTGAAAACAATTATATGACCATTTGAATAATTTAATAATTTATATATAATTATAGTTATATTTATAATAATAACTATAATTGTTTTCACAAATTAATTAATATACTTAACATATGACCATTTGAATAATTTAATAATTTATATATAATTATAAATAATTTTGGAATTTAATTATTATATTATAATAATATTTGATATTATATTTATATATAGTTAAACATATAAATTCCTTTATTTTAATTAAATAAATAAGTAATATAAGTTTATTATAATTTGACTTGTTATACAAGCTTAACAAAAGGTTAGAATGATTTGAAATAGATAATTGTTCTAATAGTCTTAACCATTTAAACTGATTTAATAAACAAATTTATTTTTTAAATCTCTTACTTATTAATTTTTTAGATATTATTAAATTAGTATTATTTTAATCTGAATAAGCTTGTACTGATAAAACAATTATTTTATAACAAAACAGAAAGTAATAACGATTTGAAATAGGTAATTGTTTAAATAGTAATCATTATTTGAATTGGTTTGGAAAGTTATAATTATGTTTTTGTTTAGTTAAATAATTATAACTACTTGAATAATTATTTATTTTAAATCGTTATTACTTTTTGTTTTGTCATAAAATAATTGTTTTTGTTCATATAAGTTTATTTGAAATAAAATAATATTGTTTAAATTATATTATTTTATATTATAATTATTATTAATATAAGTTATATTAATTATAACTTAATTAATTATATCAAAATAAAATATAGATTACATTTATTATAAATTTATACGTATTATATTTATTATAATATAATTATAAAAATTATATTTTATAATCTATTTTTGGATAAATTTATATTTCATATAAATATTATTAATTAATTAATAATACTAATACTATTATGGTTCAATTATTAAATATTATTAAATTATAATTATAATATGAAATTGATAAATTATAAAAATATTATTTATCTAAAATATTAATAACCTCTTAAATTATAATACTTATTAATATAAATTATTTAATTATTTGTAACTATATTAATAAATTATTTTAGTTTATATATTTAAATTATTATAATTTTTCAATTTAATAATTTATTATTAAATTAATTAATTTAATATTAAATCTATTTTGATGATATTATTGATAATACTTTAATCAAAAGTAATAATGTATTTGTTTTCTAATTTATTCTAAATAATATTAATTAGTAATATTAATATTTAGTATTATTTTTTTCGTCTAAGCTTGTATTAACTGAAACAATTGTTTTATGATAAATCAAAAGGTTATAAAGATTTTAAATAGAAAATTGTTAAAATAGTAATAATTATTTGAACTTGTTTGGTAAACAGATTTATTTTTTAAAATTTTTTTATGGTTTATAAAAAAATAATAAATATTATCGATAAGTTTATGTATAATAATTATATATAACAATTATTATTAAAAATTAGAATTAATAACTATATTAGATAATATCAATTTAATAATATGATTATAAATTTATAATCATTAATTGAAATATTAAAAGTTATTTAAATTAATCTATAAATAATATTTATATAGTCAGAAATATATAGGTTCTAATTAATGATAAATTATAATAATTGAATATATTTAATTAAATAATATTTTTTAAAATATATCTAATAATTATATAAACTATTAATAATTATATATATTAATAAAAAATTTATAATTACTTTTAATATAGTAATTAATAATTAATTGAGATTATATTTAATTATAATATAGATAAATACTATTATAATATAATTTAATTAAATTATAAATAGAATTAAATATTTTTCATTAAATTATTAACTTATATATATTTAATTAATTTTTGATTTAATGATTATACTGATATTTTAAATTCAAATATTTAAGTAATTAATTATTAATTATTAATCTTAACTTAATTAGTATAACTAATAATATTACTAACTATATATATAATATTATTTATTATAAATTTAATATTTAATAGTTTTATAAATATTAATTATAATAATTTATATAGATATATCATTACATATAATGATAATTGACCAATTAAACCAAATTTAATGATAGTGTAATTAATAATATTAATTAAGTTTAATATAAGAATATATATTTATAATTTATTTGGAATAAAAATAATACTAATTTAATAATATTCAAAAATTCATAACTATGCCATTTGTTTATAATATTAAAAGTATAGTTTAATTATTAAAATTATATTATGTTATTTATTAAAATAATAATAAATTTATTACTTAATAAAATTTAGTTATTATAATAATTTAAATATAATTATTATAATTATGATATTCATATTAAATATCATAATTTATTATATATTTTTAAACTTTAATGTAAATTGATTAAATTGAAATTGTTAACTAATTAAGTTATGTGTTATAATTCAATATCATATAGATAATTATTATAATAGTCTTAACTATTTGAACTAATTTGGCAAACATATTTATTTTTTAAATCACTTATTAATTTTTGAAATACTATTAAATTAGTATTATTTTTATCCGAATAAGCTTGTATGATTAGAAACAATTGTTTTATGACAAAACAAAGATCATTATGATTTGAGATTGATATTTGTTCAAACAGTCATAACTAATTGAATTGATTTGGAAAACAGCTTTAGTTTTTAAATCTCTTGCTTATTAATTTTTAAAATATTAATAAAATAGTATTATTTTATTTCATATTATACTTATTTATTTATAAATAAATATATAAATTATTTTAATAAATACAATTTTTTAATAATTAGTTATTATAGATATAACATATCTATTGTTATTCATATTATAATATTAATTATATTTATTATTGATTAGATTTATGAATATAATATTTTATATTAATATACATTATATTGTAACATATAATATGAAACAAAATAACAAAAATTTTAATGATTTGAGATTGATAATTATTCAAATAATCATAATTATTTGAACTGGTTTGATAAACAGATTTGTTGTTTAAATCTGTTACCTATTATTTTTGAAATATTAATCAATTAGTATATTTTATTTCGAATAAGTTTGTATGATAAAAAACAATTGTATTATGACAAAATAAAAATGTCATAATGATTTGAAATAGATAATTATTCAAATGGCCATAATTATTTTAACTGATTTGGTAAACAATTTTTTTTTAATTTCTTATTAATTTAGGAAATATTAATAAATTAATTAGCACTTATATTATTAATAAATTTGTTTGGTAAACAGATTTGAAAATAAAAAGTATAATGATTTGAAATAGATAATTATTGATATAGCCTTAACTATTTGAACTAGTTCAACAAATAAATTTATTTTTCAAATTTCTTAATTATTAATTTTCATAATATTATTAGATTAGTATTATTTTCTTTCGAATAAGCTTGTATGAACATAAATAATTGTTTTATGACAAAACAAAATGTTATAATGACTTGAAATATATAATCATTTAAATAGTCATAATTATTTGAATTAGTTCAATAAATAGATAATCTCCTACTTATTAATTTTTGAAATATTAATAAACTAGTATTATTTTATTCTAATTAGGCTTGTATGATGAAAAACAATTGTTTTATGACAAAACAAAAGTTCAAAATGATTTGAAATAGATAATTGTTCAAATGGTCATAACTATTTGAACTGATTCGATAAAATGATTTATGTTTTAAATTATACTATTTAATAATTATATGACAATAATTAAATAATATTGTTCATATAAGCTATTATTTAATTAAATTATTTAAATTATTATTATTAATAATATAATAGTATATAAATATATATTAAATAATATATTAATGCTATATAATCATATTATTATTAATATTTATTAATTAAAAAATTATTAATTTAGTATGATTTGAAATAAATAAATGTTCAAATTAATATTATAATATTATAAATCATATAATATTATAATTTTAAATTATAATTAAAAAACTATAAGTAATTATTATTGTCATTTATTAAATTATTTAATAAATTAATACATATTTGACATGTATGTTATATTATATTTAAATATAATATATTTTAATTATAATTAAAATAGTATATATTAATATATATTATTAATAGTATTAATTAGTAATATTATTAATAGTATTATTAATAGATTATTATACATTAATAATTTAAATTTTAATGATTATTAATAATAACTAAATTTAATTAATTATTTATTTAATATTAAATTTATTTATTATATTAATATAATTTAATATAAAATAATTATATTAATAATAATATTTAATTAAAATAATTATTAATTATAAATAAAGTAATGCTAATTTATTAATTATTAAAAATTATTATAATATTATAATATAACAATTTATAATATATTTTAATAAATAACTAACATCTATTATCTAATAGATATGGATAATATGGTATAATTAATATAATTTATTAATTAAGGATAAATATTATTGTATATTGAACATATACAATATTTAATTAATAATTATAAATGTATATCATATTCTATAATTTACTATTTATAATGTTAATAAATAAATAAATATTTATTGATAAATTAATTATAATCAATAGTAATAATTAAGTTATTTTATAATAAATTTAATTAATTATATAACAAGTAATTAGTAATTGTTAAACAAAATAGATAATTAATTAATTTAATTAGCTATAAATTATTATATATATTATATTATTATTATAATATTATTAAAATAAATTTAATATATTGATATATCAATTTAATTATATATAATAATTTATATATTAATTAAAATTATTAACTGTTTATAATAAATAGATTAGTTAATATATTCAATATATTCATATCATTATTAAAACAAGGATAATTAATATTTTATATTAAATATTTAAAATAATAATTGTATGATTTTATTATAAATGTTATATTATAATATAATAAAGAACATATGTTTAAATTTTATTGGCAATTATGTTTTATAATTATCGATTAGTTTCCTTGTATATTTAAAATAATAATTGTATGATTTATTATAAATGTTATATTATAATATAATAAAGAACATATGTTTAAATTTTATCAGCAATTATGTTTTATAATTATCGATTAGTTTCCTCGTACTAAACAATATTAATCAAATAAATATTAATTATTTAACTTTTTTAATAATAAAATATTATAATATTATAATATTTAATTATAATTATAATTATAATTAATAAATGTTCTAATAATTTATTCTTAAAATTAAATTAATTTAATAATAATTATATAAGTTAACAAATAATTTATTGGTATGTTAAATATTAGTTATTTAAAATATTATAAACATTAATAATATAATTGATAAATATTAATATATAATAATTAAAATCATTGTGAACATTTAAACTAATAGTACTAATCTTATAGAATAAATAAAAACATTAATTAAACTAATCGATAATTAACTAATTAAAGATTTGCCAATAAAATATTATATTAATTTATTTAATTTTATTAATTATATTTTTCTTAAATTATTATTAAAATTAAATGTTCCAAAAATTAATAATATTAGGAATAAAATAATATTTAGTAAAAACTAAATATATTTTCTGAACACGTTCAAAAAGTTATGACCTTAAATCATCATGATTGTTTGAACAGTTATTTATTTCCAATAGTTATGATCTTTTGTTTTGTCCTAAAACAATTATTTCTATTCATACAAGTTTATTTGGAATAAAATAATCTAATTGATTAATGGTAGGAGATTTAACAAATAAATCTATTTGTCAAACAAGTTCAAATAGTCATGTCCATTTGAACAATTATTTATTTTAAATCATTATGACCTTTTATTTTGTCATAAACCAATTGTTTCTGTTCACGTAAAATTATTCCAAATAAAATAATACTAATCTATTAATATTTTAAAAATTAATAAAAATTAAATTTATTTATCGAAACAGTTTAAATAGTTATGACTATTTGAATAATTATCTATATCAAATTGTTATGATTTTTATTTTGTCATAAAACAATTGTTTCTTTTCATACAAGCTTATTCATATTAAAATAATACTAATTTAATAATATTCCAAAAATTAGTAAGTAAGAGATTTAAAAAAGAAATGTGTTTACCAAACCAGTTCAAATAGTTAGGTTTTGTCATAAAAACTTATGTTTCTATTCATACAAGTTTATTCGAAATAAAGTAATACTAATCAATTAATATTATAAAAATTAATAAGTTGAAGATTTTAAAAAAAAATTGTTTACCAAACAAATTTAAATAGTCATGTCCATTTGAACTATTATCTATTTCAAATTGTTATGACATTTTGTTTTGGTCCTAAAACAATTGTTTCTATTCAAACAAGCTTATTCTGAGTAAAATAATATAAATTTATTAATATTTCAAAAATTAATAAGTAAAAATTTTAAAAATAAATATGTTTTCTAAACATGTTCAAATAGTTATAAACCTTTGAACAATTATTTTATTTCAAATAGTTATGACCCTTTGTTTTGTCATAAATTAGTTGTTTCTATTCACACAAGCATATTTGAAATAAAATAATACTAATTTATTAATATTTCAAAAATTAATAAGTAAAAAAATTTAAAAATAAATCTGTTTACTGAGCTAATTCAAATCATTATGACTGTTTGAACAATTTTTTATTTCAAATAGTTATGATCTTTTGTTTTGTCCTAAAACAATTGTTTCTATTCATAGAAGTTTATTTGGAATAAAATAATAGTAATTGATTAATACTTTGAAAGTTAGTAGGTAGGAGATTTAAAAAATAAATTTATTTACTAAATAAGTCCAAATAGTCATGTCCGTTTGAACAATTATCTATTTCAAATAGTTATAACCTTTTTTTTGTCATAAAACAATTGTTTCTGTTCATGCAAAATTATTCAGAATAAAATAATACTGATCTATTAATATTTTAAAAATTAATAAGAGATTTAAAAACTAAATTTATTTACTGAAACAGTTCAAATAGTCATGACTATTTGAACAATTATTTATATCAAATTGTTATGATCTTTATTTTGTCATAAAACAATTGTTTCTTTTTATATAAGCTTATTCATATTAAAATAATACTAATTTAATAATATTCCAAAAATTAGTAAGTAAGATATTTAAAAAATAAATGTGTTTGCCGAACCAATGCAAATAGTTAAGACTATTAGGATAATTATCTATTTCAGATCATTTTGACCTTTTGTTTAGTCACAAAACAATTATTTCAATTTATACAAGCTTATTTAGAATAAATTATACTAATTTTTTAACATTCAAAAAATTAATAAGCATGAGATTTTAAAAAATAAATTTGTTTATCGAATAAATTAAAAGAGATTTGATTATTTAAACAATTACCTATAATCAATATTGATAAATAGTTAAAATATAATACAATTAAGTATTATAATTACTTATTAGTCATTAATAAAATATATAATGTTAAAATAATTTTAACTATTTATCAATATTGATTATTTATTGTTATATTTATTATGTTATTATATAATAAATTAATTATATTAATAACGATTTGAAT
This sequence comes from Durio zibethinus, assembly GCF_002303985.1. Next base: position 10,030 of record NW_019168124.1, read on the forward strand.
AAATAATTTGTAAATAGTCATAACTATTAACTGATTTAATAAATAGATTTATTTTTAAATCTCTTATTAGTTTTCATATTAATTAGATTAGCATTACTTTATTTCCAAACAAACTTTATATGACAAAACATTGTTTTATGGACAAAACAAAAGGTCATAATGATTTTAAAATTACACAATTTTCAAATAGTCATAATTATTTGAATTGGTTTAGGTAAAATTGAATTATTTTTTTTAAAATCTCTTACTTATTAATTTTTGAATATTAATAATTCATTTTGTTTTATGATAAAACAAAAGTCCATAATTTTGAAATACGATAATTGTTATTATAGTCTTAATATTTAAACTGGATTGATTAAATAAATTTTATTTTAATTCTCTTAGTTATTAATTTTTAATTTTTAGTTAGTATTTATTTTTTTCGAATAAGCTTTATGAACAGAAATAGTTGTTTATAATTAGAACAAAAGGTTATAACAATTTGAAGTATACAATTGTTCAATATTATATAATATTATAATTTAATTAACTTATATAATAGATTAAATAATATAATTAATAATTAATAATTAGTATTAACAATTGTTGTATGACAAAATAAAGATCATTATGATTTGAGATAGATAATTGTTCAAATAGTCATAACTTATATTAATATAATTATTAAAATATATTTATTATACTAATAATATTATATTTAACTATAATACTATAAATTATTAAGATTTTAATAATGATGATTAGTATTATATTTATATTATAATACTATTATTCAATTTATATATATTATAATATTATTTATTATTAAAATATTTAAATAATTAATAATATTTTTAATTATATATTAAATAAATTAGTTTAAATATTAATATATATCATATTAATAAATATTAATACAAGTTATTATAACATTAAATTTTTATATTAATCCATATATTAAGGATAAATTAGTTTTATATTTGATTATAATTAATTATATGAACTATATTTAATTATTATCATTTAAATAATTAAATGGTATTATTATATTATTATATTAATATTTAATAATATAATATTGATTAATATTTAAAAATATATTAATTATAATCATAATAATCCAAATATTATAATTTTTGAACAATTATAATTAATTAATAAAATAAATTAGCACTACTTTATTAATAATATTGTTATTAATTAAATTATAAATGATATTTAATTATTAAATAATCTTAATAATATATAAGATTATACTTTAAATTCAATAATATTATAATATTTAAAGTTAACTTATTAATAAATATAATAATAAAATAGTTTAAATTAATAAAATCATTAAAATTATTATTAATTATTAATAAAAATAAACAATAGTATACAATTCAGAAACAATTGTTATAAATAATATAACATATAGACAGTATTTAATTTATATTATTAACTCAGTTTTTTAGATATTGTTATTATAATTAATTGTTATTAACTAATATTAGTTAATAAATGTTTAATAAATTACTTATTAAACTTTACTATTTAGTTAAGATATAAAAATTAATATCTCTTACTTATTAATTTATTTGAATAATGATTGTTATTTATTTAAGCAATTATGTTTTATAATTATCCTAACTATAATTCAATATAATTTTATTTGTTATATAACTAATAATAACAATTCTTAATAGTTTAATAAGAGATAATAAGTAATACTTAAATATACAATTTGTTTAATTATCGATTATAGTATCCAAATATTACTATTTAAAACATTTATTTAAAATAGATAACCATTAATATTAAATTTATAAAATATAAAATATAAAATTATATTTTAATATAATTATAATCTTATTTGATTAATAATTTATTTTGGATGATTTAATATTCTTACTATTTAAAAATTAAATATAAATATTAAATTATATTATATATATTAATAATTATTGTATAATATATATTATTTATTTAAAAATAATATAGTTATCTATTTTTATCTCATATGTTCAAGAATTAAATAAATTATTATTAAAAATTAATATGAGATTTATGTTAACCTTGCTATTTTTTGTGAAATGAGGGGTGTAGAACAATCAACCATTTGATTTGAGCAATGCCATTGTTAGTTAAATCCTCGAGAATTGTATAAAATGACCTTAAATTATTGTTAGTTATATTTTAATTATTATTCATAATTAATTAAAATATAAATATTTAATTATATTTATTAATCTTAATTCATTTTTAATTAATAATTTTTAATTAGATTACTTTATTAATATATAATATAATATTAATACTATATTAATTATTATAAATAATTAATTACAATTATTTATATTAGTTTATTCAATTATTATTATTATTAATTATTTAATAATTATTAATAACTAATTATTATTCTGAAAATAGAAATATATTAATTTTCTATTTAATTAATTGATCTTTTATTATATCTTATTAATAATTATTATATTATATTAAACTTAATTAATAATTATATTAATTAATATAATCAATTTAATTAATTAATATTAAATATTAAAATAAATAAATAGAATATTTAAATAATTAAATAATATTTAATTTAAATAGCAAATTAATAGATAAATAATTATCTATTTTCTTATTATTTTTTAAAATTGCTTGTTAATATTGATTATTACTAATATACAAATAATTACTTATATAATAAAACAGAGTTCTAATTATTATAAAATTATTTAATTAAATATTTATTTATTATAAAAAATTGATAATAATTATTTATTTTAATTTTTATAAAGTTATACCTATTTTATTTATTCAAATATTAGTAATATATTTAATTAATAACTCAAACATTTCCAAATATAATAAAGCTTTTTTAAATTGTTATTATCTAATCAAATTATTTTTTGAATCTTGATAAGGGATCGATTGGTTCTTGATAAATTTACAGAAGTTTGGCTACTGGAAGAAAAATAAATCAATCCTTTTGGCCAGGAGATCGATTGGGTAAGGGAGAGGATCAATCCTTTCTATCCCAAACATGCCATAAACCCATTTTGTTTCCAGAAATTGTTTGTTTTACTTCCTAAATGAGTTTTGGAAAGATAGAAGGCTGGAAAAATGTTTAATTTGAGATTAAGAGAATTTGATTCAAGTTAGGCAAATTTTTATTTTGTCAATTCAAAACTTTTAATCGGTTTAAGGCTAAAATAATTGTTTATATAGTCATAACTATTTAAACATATTTGGTAAATGGATTAAATTTTAATTCTCTTACTCATTAATTTTTGAATATTAATAAATTAGTATTATTTTATTTCAAAAAAGCTTATTTGAACTAAAATAAATTGTTTTATTACTAAACAATAGGTCAAATAAGTTGAATAGTTAATTATTCATATAATCATGACTATTTCAACTTGGTATGCTGCAAGTATCTGATGTAGGCTTTGGTTTATAGAAAGATTTTTTTCAATCCAAGCTTCTTGTCTCCCTTATAAATTTACTTTGGGGATTATCTCGCTATTTGGTCACTTGTGAGCCTTCTATATATAAATTTGGAAGTTGGCGCTTTTTTTGACATTTAATAGCAATAATTTGTTCTTACTATACTTGAAAAGAAATAGTGACAAGGAAAATAATTGACTTTTAGGTATTTGTTCTACATATCATATAATTAATATGATTATTTTTATTAACTAATAAAATAGTTCAAACTAATATTAATTATAATAAATATTTAATATCTTAAATAACTAATATTTAACTATTCATTTAAATGTTCATTAATATAAACTAAATAAATATTTTATTAATTATTTTAATACAAGTTAAGTTTATAATTAGAATTATTAAAATATTATATATTTTAATATTTGAATATTATTAAAATATAAATTAAATTAAATAAGTAATTATATATATTTAATATTAAAAATAATACAATATGTTATGACCTATTGTTTTAATTAATATTAAATAATTTAATACTAATTTCATAATATTTTTATAATTAATAAGAATAATACTCACATGATAATTAAATGGTCATAATGATTTATTTTGCTAATTATCAAAATAAGATTTGTGAGTGAATTATTATCTAATTAATTATTTATGATAAAAATTATTAAATATTATTAATATTATTTAATGATATTAAAATCTATCTGTATATTTAATATGAATAATTATTTATATTAAATCATAAGCAATTGTTAATAATCATAATAAATTAAATAAATTTATTATGTATAATTGTATTAGTTAATTATATATACAGTTAATCATAATTATATTTATTAAATTTAAGTATACTATTTAACTATAATAATTTATTAAATATAAATTCTTATTATATAATTAATTTAGTAATTAATTATTATTAATATTAATCAATAATATGCAATAGTTGTTTTAATTATCTAGTTTTTATAGATAAATTATTAGATTTAATAATTTATATTAAATATAATTTAATATTGAATTCTTAGATCCACTTATTAATAAAAAGTGAGTTCAACCTCATGACTGTATCCTAGTTTGAGAAATAAGAGCCATCCCTCAACTTTTGCTTTGGCTTTGTACCCAACTCCAACAATTTTAAGAAAGTGAAAGAATTTAGCAATACAATAACAAATAAATTTAATAAAATATAAAATAATTAATTTTTATTAATATTTATATAATTTCATTATTATATGAAATTATAATGAGTTTAAATGTTATTTCAAGATTGGAGTGAGCTATTTTAAATAGTTGTAACTATTTGAATTTGTTTGGTAAACAAATTTATTTTTTAAAACTCTTGCTTATTAACTTTCAAAATATTAAGAAATTAGTATTATTTTATTTTAAATAAGCCTTTATGAACTAAAATAATTATTTTATGTCAAAACAAAAGGTCATAACTATTTTAAATAAATAATTTTTCAAATACTCATAACTATTTGAACTTGTTCGATAAACAGATTTATTTTTTAAAATATTTATCTTATTAATTTTTTGAATGTTAATAAATTTGGATTATTTTATTCTAAATAAACTTGTAAGATATGAAAACAAGTATTTGATGACTAAACAAAAGGTAAGAATGATCTAAAATAGATAATTATTCTAATCATTTTAACTATTTGACCTGGTTTGTAAGCAAATTTATTTTTTAAATCTCTTAGTTATTAATTTTTGAAATATTATTAAATTAGTAATATTTTTAACCGAATAAGCTTCTATGATTGAAAATAATTGTTTTACGACAAAAAAAGATCTCAATGATTTGAGATTGATAATTATTCAAATAGTCCTAACTCTTTGAATTGGTTTGGTAAACAAATTTATTTTTTTAAATCTCTTATTAATTTTTGAAATATTAATAAATTAGTATTATTTTATTTCGAATAAGCTTGTATGATAAAAAACAATTGCCTTATGATAAAACAAAAGGTCATTTATTAAATCACTTAGATTTTTACTTATGACTAAGTAATAATTATTTAATTATATATAATTAAATAAACTATTATTAAATTTATATATTAATAATAGTTTACTTAATATTTAAATATAATTAATATTATAAATTTATAAATATTAATAACTGAATTAATTTAATTATTAAATTAAATATTTTATATAATATTAAGTATAAAATATAGTTATATAATTACTATTAAAATAGATAATAAATATTTTAATTCAAATAGTAATTAAATTAAAAATATTTATTTATCTGAATAAATAAATATTATTAATATTTTGCAAATTAATATTAAAGATAATTAATACAACTAGTTTCATATTAAAATAATTATTAAAATATTAAAATAAATTGTTTTAAATAAATTATAATATTGTTAATTATTAATTATATAGATTAATTAATAAGTTAATATAATTCATAATAGAATATACTAAATTAATAGTATTCAGTTATAACATTTTTACTAGTTATTAACTGTATAGATTAACTTTTATTAATCTATTTGATTTAATTATATAAATAAATTAGATTTAATATTAAAAATTAATATATATTATAGTATTAAATATAACTAGTAATTTTAATAATTATTTATAAATTAATTAAATATTTAATTATTATTTAATTAATTTAATAATTGTATAGATTATATAATTTAGTATAATCTATATAGTTATAATATCTATTTAAATTTACTATTTGATTTTAATAATATCAAATAACCATATTTATTAATTGTATTATTTAATTTTATATTAATTTAACTAATATAAATTAATTTAAATATATAAATTATTAATTATTAAATATTTAATTTATTAATGATTATATTAATTTATTAATATTAATAAATATATATTTATTGAATTAATTGATATAAATATTAAATAAGTTAATTTGATTTGAAATAATTATGGTTAAAATTAATTATTAAAATAAATCATTATTAATATCATTAATAATACTAATTTATTAATATTTAAAAAATTAATCAGTAAGATATTTAAAAAGTAAATCTGCTTACCAAACCATTTCAAATAGTTTTGACTATTTTAAAAATTATCTATTTTGAATCATTATAACCTTTTATTTGATCATCAAACAATTGGTTCTATTTATACTATTTTATTCAAAATAAAATAAAACTAATTTAATAATATTTTGAAACTTAATAACCAAGAAAATTAAAAAATAAATCTAATTGCCAAACCTGTTGAAATAGTTAAGACTATATCAATGATTATCTATTTCAAATCGTTATGACATTTTCTTTTGTCGTAAAACAATTGTTTTATTCGTACAAGCTTATTTGGATTAAAATAATACTAATTTAATAATATTTCAAAAATTAATAACTAAGAGATTTAAAAAATAAATTTGTTTACCGAATCAGTTCAAATGGTTAAGACTATTAGAATAATTATTTATTTCAAATCGTTATGATATTATTAATAAAATAATTAATATAAATATTATAATTGATTAAACAATTATACTAATAATTTATAACTATTTATAAATAATTATTTTAAAGTAATTATAATTAATAATTATATTAATTATTATAACAATTTAAGCATAATTTATTTAAGTCAATATCTTTAATATTAATTAATATTATATGATATATTAATTATAGAAAATAAATTTAGTATATAAACAATTACTAATATTTATTGTTTAGATTGGCTATTGAATATATAATTAAATAGTTGTAAATAATTTGATACTTATATGTTGTGCTTCAACATTTAAGTTAATGCTTGCTAAGAGAGTATGAATGAGAGGAAATCAAAAAGTACGTATATGGAGTTTGAGTTGATTTGGGAGTATCTAAAAGGGGATATTTATACCTATGCGATAGTGGCATTGGCCTAGGTGGCCTGAGCTATAAGTAATAGGGCCAGGGCTAACATTGCCTGCTTGAGCTGAATTGGCAGTCAACACATTTATGTGCCCCAAGTGGTCAGTTGAGGTGGCTGATCCCCCAATAGTTTATCTTTAATAAACTTGTATGAATTAATGATATTACAATTATTATAATTTTGAAACTTAATAACCAAGAAAATTAAAAAATAAATTTAATTGTCGAACCAGTTCAAATAGTTAAGACTCTGTGAATGATTATCTATTTCAAATCCTTATGACCTTTTCAAATTAGTTATATATAAAATATAATAATTAAATTTCAAAATTATTATTTTCATATCTTAACAATATTATTAATCCAAATTTATTTAAAACAATTATATTAGTTATATTATAAATATTAATATTATATTATAAATATTAATTATTATTTATAATTATATTAGATTATTAGAATAATATTTATAATATTAATTATATTATATATTTATTATTATATTATTTGAATTATTAACATAATTATAATTAATTTATATTCTAAGCGATAGTTATATTAATTATAAATTATTTATAATATTATATAACTATTAATACTATAATTATTAACTTAATTCTAATTATTAAGTTATAATAATAATATTATTATCTAATAAACAATTAAATTATGAATAATTTAATATTTAATTAGATATAAGAAAAATAATTTTAGTAACAAATTTGATTAATTATATCAAATAATTTTAATATTTAGTTTACTTTAAACTAAATATAATAAAAATTTTATAATTAATTTAATTAATATGTTATTATAATTAGATATAACTATTTATTAAGTAATTTATTAATAAGGGATTTAAAAACTAATACTAATCTATTCATATTTAAATAATAATTTAAGTAGTAAAACAATTATTTATATTAGCAAACAAATTCTTGATAATATATTGAATATATTAACCTATTATTAATATTAATATTAATTATATTTTTGGTTTTATTTAATTAAATGTTAATTAAGTATTATATTTTAATTAATAAGAGATTTAAAAATTAAATCTGTTTACCAAACCAGTTTAAATAGTTATGACTATTTGAACAATTATCTATCTTTGTTCATATAAGCTTATTTAGAGTGAAATATTGATTCTTAATTATAATATAAAGATATAGAATTAAAATAATCATAAATATTTTAATTATTGATTAATAAATTATTGATTCAATAGACTATTCACATATACATTTAATTATTATACTATTTGATTATTATAAAATTATTAACTAATTTAAATATATATATTAGTATAGCATTATAGTTTAAAAAATAAGTTTACCAAACAAGTTCAAATAGTCATGACTATCTAAATAATTATTTGAATATATTTATAAATTAATATAATAATTTAATATGTTCAAATAATTAGTTAATTATAACTTATATTATATTATTTTTAACTATAAATATAAATTATGATATTATTATAATTTAATAATAGATATAGTAATAATAAGTAATATATTTTCAAATTATAATAATTTAATTATTATATATATAATAATAAGAACTATTTGAAATAAATAATTGTTCTAATAGTCCTAACCATTTGAATTTGTTCAGTAAAACATTATTAACATATTTAATATATATTATTACTATTTTATTTATAATATTTAATAAATTATATAATAACATAATAAGACATTTATAAAATAATAGTTATCAAATTTATAACTTAATATAAATTAATTAAATTATTATATTATATATGAAGAATTTACATATATAAAACAATTTATAATTTCAATATAATTATTATATTAATAATAGTTTATAACATATAACTTGATTAACTAATATTAATAATTATATAATTTAATTATGTAACAATTGTTTATAACTTATTTTTTATTATTAATAATTTAATAATTATTTTTAGTTATTTGATAATTATTCAAATATTAATTATTATTATAGTCATTTGGTTTAATAATTATTCTAAAAGTACTAATAATATTTATTATTATAACTATAGTATATTTATATTTAAAAAATATAACATCACTTTGAGAATTAATTTATTATAAAAATTATATAGTTATTTTATTTATTAATATATACAATTATAATTAAATATTATGATTATAATATGACCATTTGAATGATTTAATAATTATATTATATTATTTAATTTAAATATAGTAATAAATTATTAAATAATTTATTGGAATTATTAATATACTTATTTTTAAGTATATAATTATAATTACAATTAATTTACAATAGTTAATATATTAGTTTATTAATAGTTTAATTTATTGCATTAATTATTTAACAAATTATTTATTTCAAATCGTTATAACTTTTTGTACTATTCTTTAATTATATATTTGTTTAAATTATTGTTATTTAAACTAATAATAATTTATTAATTGTTTTATTTATAACAATTGTTTAATAATAAATTAATTGTACTATATAAATTTAGTAAACTATTCAAATAATAGTATAAAAAGTATTAATAATAAATTGTTATAAATAATTACTTATTTGATTTCTAATAATATTAATTAAATTTTACTATTTAATAGTATTAATTATAAGTTTGAAATATTAATAATTAATAATAGATTTGAAATAGATACTTGTTCAAATGGCCATAACTATTTGAACTGATTCGATAAAATGATTTATGTTTTAAATCTCCAACTTCTTAATTTTTGAAATATTAATAAAGTAATATTATTTTATTTTGGATAAGCTTTTATAAAATGAAACGATTTTTTTATGATAAAAAAAAGGTCATAACGATTTTAAAATGATAATTGTTTAAATAGTCATATCTATTTAAACTTTTTTGGTAAATAGATTTATTTTTTAATTCCTTGCTTATTAATTTTTTGAATGTTAATAAAATAGTATTATTTTATTTTGATCAAGCATGTATGAACTAAACAATTATTTTATGACTAATCAAAAGGTCAAAATGATTTGAAATAGATAATTATTATAATAGTCTGAACTATTTGAGTTGGTTCAACAAATACATTTATTTTTTAAATCTCTTACTTATTAATTTTTAGAATATTTTTAGTTTATTATTAATTAATAATTATATTTTAGTATAAATAATAATTAAATATATATCATAATTAATTATAGTAAATAAAATTAGTTATTTAAAATATTAATTATTAACATATTCTATTAATTATTAATAGAATTATATTTAATATATAAATATTAATATTTTAAAACTTAGTAAATATTATTATACGAATATAAATATTATTATTCATAATTGTTGTTTTGAATCTTATAATATTATAGTATAATACAATTAAATTATAATCAAATTAACTAATATAGAAAGGGGAAAAAACTACAATAAAATATTTTATATAGTTATTTTATAATAAAATATCTATAAATAAACATTATAAAAAAATACGATTAGTTTCCTCATACTAATATATATATTAATATAAATTATTAATATATATTATGGAATATGAAATTATATTATTAATCTAATTTGATAATAAAATAAAATATAATAGTTATATTTTATTATATTAATTAAATCATAATTTAAAATAATTTATTATCAATAAATAATTGAATTGTTAATTAAAAATTAATATATTATTAGTAATAATTTTCTATATTAATAATTAAACTAAATTAATACAATAATAGCTATATTGAATTATAGTTAATAAATTTAAATTAATTTATTATTATTAATAATATAATAATTGGATTATATTATTTTATAATATTAATTTGTAATTACAGTACTATAATATAAGTTATTATAATAATTTAATAATTTTAAAAAATTACAATTTATAATATATAATATAATGAATAATATTATCAGGGTAATTTTAATTATTATCATAACACTAATATTATTAATATTAAAATCATTATGATGTTTTGTCATAAAATAAGTGTTTCAGTTCATACAAGCTTATTTAAAATAAAATAATTTTTATTTATCTTAAGTATTTGTCAATTATTAATATTTATGATAAATTAATTACTAATAAATAATTATAACAATTAAAGATAAACTTAATTAAATACATGTTTTAATATTGTTATACAATATTAATAAGAGATATTAATTCATATTAATTTTATAAACTTTAAATATTAATAGTGATCAAAATAAAATAATTGTTAATAAAAATAATATTATAATGTTAATTAGATCGTTATAATTAATTATAAATTATTATAAATTAATAATTTGTTAATATTAATTAAAAATACTATCTCAAATTAATATTTATGTATTGTAATTATAATTTAAAATTATATAATTAATATACTATAATTAATTAATATTTAATTACAATATTTAAATATTAGAATTATTTTAATAATTTTTTAATAAATTAATTAATTGTTAATTAAATATAAATTTATTAAAATTTATACTATAATTTAATTATATTTAATATTATTGTAATAAATTACTATATTATTATTATTTATTAATTCAAAATTATATTCACAATATAATTTTAATCCATGTTATAATTATTTAATGAAATATTATTAATATTATCTAATATAATTTATCTATATAATTATAAATAAATTAATTATTAACTTTTAATAATAATTAATATGAATAGATTATAATCATTAATTAATATATTTTTATTAATATTTCATAACTAATTGTTACTTCGAATAATAATTGAATAATTATTATTCAATTATAATATTTTATACATATTATATTATGTGTATACTAATATACAATTAAGTTATATTTTAATTAATATATCAATAATTAAATAATTTTAATAATATTAATTATTATAATTATATTAATACTACATAATATAAATATATTATTGAATAAAATTAATTATATATCTAATTATAATAATTATATTGCTAATATAAATATAATATAATTAAGTATTATAATATGTTAAATATTATCTTTAATTAATACAATTAAAATATGATTATAATATAATATGATTAATACTAATAATAATTTACTTAACTATTTAATTAAGTAAATTATACTTAATTATATAATTTATTATTACATATTATTTAATTAATTAATATAGCTTGTGACTATATATTAATTAAGGATAAATTTATAAATTTTAAATAAATAATTACTTATATTTAATAATTAAATAAATAGCTTGCATAATTTATTTATTATGAGTTATATTAATAGTCATATACTTATAATATCTATTAGTCTATGAAATTTATTATATAATTAATATATTAATAAAATAATTAAGTTATGACCTTAACTATTAATATATTTTTTAATATATAAATTATTAAATTATAACTATTAATTTATATTAATATTTTTATGTTTTATAAAATATATTAAATTATATTATTATATAATACAACTTATATAGTCAATAAACATTTATTAAACATTTAATAATATATTTGATCAATATACAATAAGTTATTTATTAAAATAACTAATAAATTATATTCGATACATTAAACTAATATATAAAATATAATATTTTAATCGATATTAAATTAGTTTAATAATTAATTTGTTTCTATTATAATAAATATAATTATTAATAATATTATAATAATAATTAAAAATATGAATTTATAATTAATTTAATAAAACTAATATTTATGTTAATAAGTAAAAGATTATTTGATTCTAAATAGTAATAATTATAATTAAATAATAATAACTATTATTATTAATTATTAATATTTGATAATTATTACTATTTAGAATAGTAATTAAGTATCACAATAAAATTATTAATTAAAATATCAAATTAAATTATATTCGATCTATTTTATAATTAATAAATATAATTATTGCCAGTTCATATTAATTTATTTTATTTTGAATAAGATTATTATATGGAAATATTATTCAAAATAATATACTAATAATAGATCTATTTGAATTAAATTTACATATTTATTATATATAATTATAATATATAATAAATATAATATTAATTAATAATTGTATAGATTTATAATTAGTAAATATAATTAATTAATATTTAATATTATAATATTATTAATATTACTATTATAAATAATTTATTAATGATATTTAATCTATAAATTAATTAAATATTTATCCTATAAATAAATTATCAATATAAAAATAATTATTTAATTATTAGACCTATTATAGTTAATTATAAATTATATTACTATAATACTAAAATCATATTAATTTTATGCTTAACTAAATAATTATTAAATAATTTTTTAATAATATATTATTTAATACTTATGAACATTTATTTACAAATTGATTATAGTTTTATAATACATATATTTAAATTCTGATAAATTATTAACTCATTATTAATAACATAATTTATTATTATATTTAATATATTTAATATAATATTAATTGTTATTAATAATAAATAGATAACTTTTGTTTTACATAATATTAAATATTATTTAATGTTATCATTATTATTAATAGTTAATATATAAACTTAAATTAATTATAACTGTTATTAATATAATAATTGTTAAATCTATTTAATTAATTATTTTATTATTATTAATTATTCAATAAGTTTTATGAAATATTATTATAATACAATTAATAATAATTAATATTTATATTTATAAAATAATAATAATTAGTATAATAATATTAATAATTTGTTAATCTTTATTAAAATTTTATTAATTATGATAAAATTTAAAATTATCATACTAAGTTCAATTAATTAATAATATTAATTATATAATACGTGTAATAATTCATTGTATTATATTTTAAATTATACTAATAATTTAATAATTTACACTTATCGAAATTAATAAGTAAAAATTATATGTATATTTGATTATATATAGTTATATATATTATAAATATAATACACCTAAACAAAATTACGTTAAAGTAAATATACTATTATTTAATTAAAAAATTAATTAATAATAAAATTAGTATATTAATTAATATATTGTATATTGAAAATAACTTAAATATAAAATTTGTTTAATTATCGATTATCAATAATCGTTTTGACCTTTGTTTAGTCATAAAATAATACTAATTTATTAGCATTTAGAAAATTATTAAGTAAGAAATTAGAAAAAAAATCTATTTACCGAACAAGTTCAAATATTTTTGACTATTTGAACAATTATTTATTTAAAATTGTTATGACCTTATATTTTATCATAAAATAATTGTTTCAGTTCATAAAAGCTTATCTGAAATAAAATAATATTACTTTATTAATATTATGAAAACTGGTAAGTTAGAGATTTAAAACATAAATCAGTTTATCGAATCAGTTCAAATAATTATGGCCATTTAAACAATTATCTATTTCAAATCATTATGAACTTTTTTTTGTCATAAAACAATTGTTTTTCATCATACAAACCTATTAAGAATAAAATAATACTAATTTATTAATATTTGAAAAATTAATGAGTAGGAGATTTAAAAAATAAATCTGTTTATCGAATCAGTTCAAATAGTTATGACTATTTAAATAATTATATATTTTCCAATCGTTATAACCTTTTGTTTTGTCATAAAACAATTATTTATCTTCATACAAGCTTATTCGAAATAAAATAATACTAATCTAGTAATATTATGAAATTTAATAACTGATAGATTTAAAAAATAAATTTGTTTATCGAACCAATTCAAATAGTTAAGGCTATATGAATAATTATCTATTTCAAATCGTTATGACCTTTTGTTTTGTCATAAAACAAATGTTTTTGTTCATATAAATTTGTTCAAAATAAAATAATATTAATTTATTAATATTTCAAAAATTAATAGAGATTTAATAAATAAATCCATTTACCATACTAGTTCAATTAGTTATAACAATTTGAACATTTATTTATTTCAAATCATACTAAATTAATAATTTGTTAATAAATTTGAATCTACCTTTTGTAATTTAAACTTATTAAAAGTTTTTTAATTGAGTTGTTGTAAAACAACAGCTAAATAATTAGAAAAATATTACCTTTTAAATCTCTTAGTTATTAATTTTTTATATTTGAAATCTTATAATTCATATATTCATAACTATTTGAATATTATTGTAGTTTAATTTTAAATTTGTTTAATTTAAAAATTAAATATTTATTTTCAATCTATTTTAAAATAAAAATATTTAAAGATTTGTTTTGTCATAAAACAATTGTTTTTGTTAATATAAGTTTGTTTGAAATAAAATAATATTGTTTTATTAATATTTAGAAAGTAAATCTGTAAGAGATTTAAAAAGAAAATTTTCTTACCAAACCATTTAAAATAGTTTTGACTATTTCAATAATTATTTATTTCAAATCATTATAACCTTTTATTTTATCATCAAACAATTGATTCTATTCATACTATTTTATTTAGAATAAAATAATACTAATTTAATAATATTTCGAAACTTAATAACCAAGAAAATTAAAAAATAAATCTAATTGTTGAACCGGTTCAAATAGTTAAGACTCTATGAATGATTATCTATTTCAAATCCTTATGACCTTTTCTTTTAACATAAAACAATTGTTTTGTTCGTACAAGCTTATTTGGATTAAAAGAATACTAATTTAATAATATTTTGAAAATTAATAAGTAAGAGATTTAAAAAATAAATTTGTTTACTGAATCAGTTCAAATGGTTAAAATTATTAGAATAATTATCTATTTCATATCATTTTGATCTTTTGTTTAGTCATAAAACAATTATTTCAGTTCATACAAGCTTAGTAAGAATAAATTAATACTAATTTATTAACATTTGGAAAAGTAATATGAAAGAGATTTAAAAATATTTACTTTATCTTTGATTAATTTTTACGATATTAATATTTTAAATACTTTATTGGACAATTATTAACAATTATTCATATTAATATTTATTATTAATATGATAAGCTTATATAAGATTTAAGGATATAAATCCTTACTTATTAAATAAATAAAAATATAATAAATTTATTATTAATTTATGATATTAAATATTTATAATAATATTATCCAAATATTATGCATTTAAATAACTAATAATTAAATGATAGTAAATATTAATAATATTATTAATGTATTAAAAATAGATAACCATTAATATTAAACTATTTAATTATAATTTTTTATTACATTTAAATTATATGTAATTAAATTAATTAAAACTTTTGAAATTACTATTTGATTTAATTGTACAAATAAATTAGATTTAATATTTAAAATTAATATATATTATAGTATTAAATACTATATAACTATTTAATAATATTAATTATTTGTAAAATTAAATATTATAAATTATTAATTATAAATTGTATATATTCATACCAGTTCTAATAATTATGACTATTTGAACAATTATCTATTTCAAATCATTATGACCTTTTGTTTTGTCATAAAACAAATGCTTTAGTTCATATAAGTTTGTTTGGAATAAAATAATACTAATCTATTAATATTTCAAAAATTAATAAGAGATTTAAAAAATAAATCTTTTAATCAAACCATTCAAATAGTTATGACTATTGAGCAATTATTTATTTCAAATCATTATTACTTTTTGTTCTATTTATAAACAATAGTTTTCTATTCATACAAGCTTATTTATATTAAAATAATACTAATTTAATTATTATTTTGACAATTATAGTAAAAAATTAAAAAAAATTAATATGTTTACAAACTAGATCAAATAGTTATGACTATTTATTTCAAATAATTTAAACAATTGTTTAAATTAATTATTATTTGTAATTTATACTATAAATTAATAATTAACAAATACCTAAAAGTCAATTATTGTTTTAAATACCTATTGTTTGCTTAAGAAAATAATTTATTAACAAATATTAGATAATATTTAAAATGATTTATTGTATAATAAATATTTGTTAACAAATGTAACAATTACCATTATATTATTAACGATATTATAACATTTTATCATAATAAAGTAATTAAATTATTAATTAATAATAATTATTAATTATTACTATAAATATATTATTCAGTATATTGATAAATTACATGCTTAATTATTATTTAGTAATTTAATATCATAATATATTAGATACAATGTATTTATTATGAATAATTTTATATATTGAATTGAATTATAATAAATAATTCAATTATGAAATATTAATAAATTCATAATTTTGTAATTATAATAATAGTTAATTATTATTATAACTTATAATAAAATAACTTAATTACTATTAATAATTAAATTAAAATTTAATTATAACTTATAATTAATTATAATATTAATAGTTAATAGTTATTATTAATGTTTTATTAACTATTATTGTCAAACAATTATCGTTATGTTATTTACTTATTAATATATATGTCCAATTAAATTATATAATATATAATATACAATTATAATTACATATTATAATAATTAATATGATTCATAAAATATTATTAATAATATTTAATTATTACATGATACTATATAAATTAATTATTATAATAAATAGTAATAATATTATAAATATTAACTAATATATGACTATTAGTTTAAAATTGAAATTATATTAATATATTAAATTATAATAGCCAAATTGATAATTTACTATATAATTACTAAATAAAGATTAAAAATAATATTATAATTTATAAGCCAAGTTATTTTAATTGTTTTCATTATCATTTTTGGATTTTTATATTATATCCATCCCCTTACCTATACCAAAAGGATATTTTAAATTTATCTTATCTTTGCAGGTATTTAATCAGTGTGAGTAATTTTTATACCCATAATTTTTAAAAGAAATAATAAATAAAATTATTTTTTAATTTTTATCTTGTATTGTTAGATAATTTTTTATAAATATATATTTTTCAATAACAATATATTAATTCTAATTAATTTAAAATAATAATTTATATTATTTAATAAAAAATCTATATACTAAATATATATAAATATGTACGTAGGGTATGAGTACGGATACGAGGTGGGTACATTATTATCTGTCTTCATTTCATATCTAATAAAAATTTAAAATCATATCCATTCTTATCCTCATATCATTAAACTTATCATTATAAGTTTAAATAACAATGTATTATTTATAAATAATATTGTAAATAACATAAAATAAACCAACTATAAATTAATAATAAGTTTTTACTTATATAGTTGATTAATTAAATATAACAATATTAAAATTATTATATAGATATTATAGTATAAATATTAATTTATTAGTAATTTATTAATAAGTAAAATTAATATTATTAATAACAAAAATATTTGTAATAATAATATAAATATTAATAATAATTATTAATAGTTAACATTGGAAAATATTAAAATTATTTTATATTAATATCATAATAAACTCTTCACATTTTTTAACTAGATATAGTATTATTTTATTATTATTTTGAATAATAATAATTATTACATAATTATTTTAACTAATTCAGTAAACAGATTTATTTTTTAAATTTTTTACTTATTAATTTAGGTAATATTAATATTTAGTATTATTTTTTTTGTCTAAGCTTGTATTAACTGAAACAATTATTTTATGATAAATCAAAAGGTTATACAGATTTAAAATAGACAATTTTTAAAATAGTAATAACTATTTGAACTTGTTTGGTAAACAGATTTATTTTTTTAAAATTTAATCTTTAAAAGAATTTATAAGGACAAACTAAATTAAAATAAATAATTACAAATTATATTAATTATAATTAAAATAAAATTGTTAAATATTATCAATTTAAAATTAATATATTAATTTATTATATATAAATAATATATAAGTATTACAAAAGATTAATTATTTAATCTATAATAATATAATTAATTGCTTTTACAAAATAATTATATAATTATTATTAATTATTAATTAATATATAATCTGTTTACCAAACAAATTCAAATAGTCATTTGAAATATTAATATTTTATAATATCAAGATAATAATAATTTATTTAAATAATAATTCATGATTAATAAATTATTTATTTTAAATATTATTTTATTTAATTTTAATAATGAATTTAAAATATATTAATAGATAATTAAATATAATACAAGCTATTTCTATTAATTTATTTTGGATGATTTAAATAAGTCAAAACTATTGCAATTACTTAAATTAAAAATAAATAATTAAGTAAATAGATAATCATTAATTAATTAAATATAAAACTAACTAATTATATTATTTTAAATATATTATTATATTAATTATTAATAAAGTATTAATTAGTATTTAATTGTAATTATTTAATTTTATTATATAGTAATTATATAATAATATTATTAGGATAATTTTAATTATTATCATAATACTAATTTTAATCTATTATAATTTATTTAATAATTATGATTAATATTTTAATCTTTATTAAATAATAATTTATACATTTAAAGAACTAATATTTAAATGTTCAAATAGTCATAATTATTTAAACTTGATTGATAAAATATTTATTTTTTAAATATTTGTTAATTTGTATGATAATTCAAATAATGATAAAACTATAATAATTATTAATTTATAATTAAATTAGTAATTAAATATTATGTTTGATTATTACTTAGTTTCTAACAAAACTTTTATATTATTAATAATACTATTTCTAACAGGTATTTAATAAGTACTATTAATAAAGAATGCATAAATATTTATAATTTTAAATATAAAAGAGGTACTAATTTTAATCTAACAAAGGGATTAGATTAAATCTTCTAATCATAACAATTAAATAAATTGACTATTAAAATTAATAAAAAAAGTTTAATAGTATTTATATATAATATTAAATAATTATCAAAATAATTAATTAAATTCAGTTAATTTTAATTAAAATTAATTATATAAATTATTTTTAATTATTTTAAAATAATTAAAAAATTAAATTAATACTTTAAAGAATTATATTATAAAATTAATATACTCTAAACTGTAAGGTTTGCTATTTACTAACCAGTTCAAATAGTTAATTTATAGATTAACTGTATAGATTATATCAAATAGAATATTTTAATAATTAGTTATAACTAAATATAATATAAAAGATTTATATAGTATAAATATATAATTCTATACTTCATACAATTTATTAATTATTATATATAATAATAATTATACATAATAGATTACTAAAAAATAAGTCAGTAAACTGATTTATTTTTTTAATTCTTTAATTTTCAAATATTAAGAAAATAGTATTATTTTATTTTGGATAAACTTTTGTGAACAAAAAACAATTGTTTATGACAAAACAAAAATTCACAATGATTTTAAATAATAATTTTCAAA
>NW_019168125.1:0-30605 GCF_002303985.1 Durio zibethinus
CTATTTGAAATAGTTTGGCAAGCAGATTTACTTAAATCTCTTACTGATTAATTTTCTAAATGTTAATAAATTAGTACAATTTTATTTCAAACAAATTTATATTAACAAAAACAATTGTTTTATGACAAAACAAAAAAGTAATAACGATTTGAAATAGTTATAATTATTTGAACTAGTTTAGTAAATAGAATTAATTTCTAAATCTCTTATAAATTATAGAAATATTAATAAATTATTTTTATTCTATTTCAAATAAGCTTGTATGAGTTGAAACAATTATTTTATGACAAAACAAAAGGTCATAACAATTTGAAATAAATAATTGTTCATATAGTCTTAGCTATTTGAACTGGTTTGACAAACATATTCATTTTTTAAATCTTAGTTATTAATTTTTACAATATTATTAAATTAGTATTATTTTATTCTGAATAAGCTTTTATGAACAGAAACAAATTTTTATAATAGAAAAAAAGAGTTATAACAATTTGAAATAGATAATTGTTCAAATAGTCATAACTATTTGAACTAGTTTAGAAAAAATTTATTTTTAAATCTTATTAATTTTGAAATATTAATATATTAGTATTACTTTATTTCGAACAAACTTATATGAAAAAACATTTATTTTATGACAAAACAAAATTAATAATGATTTGAAATAGATAATATTCAATTAGTCATAATTATTTGAACTGGTTACGTAAACAGAATTATTTTTTAAATCTCTTACTTATTAATTTTTGAAATATTAATAAATTCATTTTATTTTATTCCAAATAATCTAGTATGAATTAAAAAAAAAAACTTATTTTATGACAAAACAAAAGGTCATAATGATTTGAAGTAGATAATTATTCTATAGCCTTAAATATTTGAACTGGTTCGACAAAGAAATTTTTTTTTTTAATTCTCTTAGTTATTCATTTTTGGAATATTATTAAATCAGTGTTATTTTATTCCAAATAAACTTGTATGAATAAAAATAATTATTTTATGACAAAACAAAATGTTATAACGATTTCAAGTTTATAATTGTTCAAATAGTCAAAACTATTTGAACTAAGTCAGTAAACAGATTTATTTTTTAAATCTCTTATTATTAATTTTTGAAAGATTAGTAAATTAGTATTATTTTATTCTAAATAAGATTGAACTTTCAAATAAAATTGTTATATGATGAAGCAAAAGGTAATAATGATTTGAAATAGATAATTATTGACATGGCCATAATTATTTGAATAGATTCGACAAACAAATTCACTTTTTAAATCACTTACTTATTAAATTTTGAAATATTAATAAATTAGTTTTATTTTATTTTGAATAAGCTTGTACGAACTGAAACGATTGTTCTATGACAAAACAAAAGGTCATAACGATTTGAAACAGATAATTGTTCATATAGTCTTAACTGTTAGAACTACTTCAGCAAACAAATTTATTTTTTAAATCTTTTAGTTATTAATTTTTAGAATATTATTAAATTAGTATTATTTTATTTTGAATTATGCTTATAAAACTAAAACATTATTTTATAACTTAATAATAGGTTATAGTAATTGAAATAAGATAATTGTTCAAATAGAAACCAATTTAGTAAACGAATTTATTTTTTAAATCTCCTATTTATTAATTTTTTAAATATTAATAAATTAGTATTATTTTATCCCAATAGGCTTATATGATGAAAAACAATTGTTTATGACAAAGAAAAGTTTATAACGATTTGAAATAGATAATTATTCAAATGGCTACAGTTATTTGAATCAATTTGATAAATCTGACTTAATTTTTAAATATCTAACTCATCAATTTTTGAAATTTTAATAAAATAATATTATTTTATCTCAAATAAGCTTTTTCAAACTGAAACAATTATTTTATGATAAAACAAAAGGTTATATTTATTTTAATTGATAATTGTTTAAATCGTTATAAACTATTTAAACTTTTTTGGTAAACAAATTTATTTTTAAAATTTCTTGTGTTTTGATGTTCTACATGTTAATAAATTAGTATCATTTTATTTCAAATAATCGTGTATGAGCTAAAAGAATTATTTTATGACTAAACAAAAGGTTAGAATGGTTTGAAATAGATAATTGTTCTAATAGTCTTAACTATTTAAACTGGTTCTATAAGTATATTTATTTTTTAAATCTCTTATTAATTTTTAGAATATTATTAATTTAGCAATATTTTACTCCGAATAAGCTAGTGTGAATAAAAACAATTATT
The DNA here is from genome assembly GCF_002303985.1 of Durio zibethinus. The sequence goes on from NW_019168125.1 coordinate 2,242, forward strand.
TTATGACCAAATGAAGATCATAATGATTTGAGATAGATAATTGTTCAAATACTCATAACTATTTGAATTGGTTCGATAAATAGATTTTGTTTTTAAATCTCTTATTAATTTTTGAAATATTAATAAATTAGTATTATTTTTTATGAATAATTTTGTATGAATAGAAACAATTTGTTTGATGATAAAACAAAGTGTCATAACTATTTGAAATAGATAATAGTTCAAATGGGTATGACCATTTGAACTTGTTTTGTGAACAAATTTATTTTTTAAATCTCTAACTTATTAATTTTTAGAATATTAATAAATTAGTATTATTTTATTTCGAATAAATTTGTATTATTGGAAACAACTATTTTATGACAAAACAAAATATCATAACAATTTGAAATAAATAATTATTCAAATAGTCATAACTATTTGAACTCCTAGGTAAACAAATTTATTTTTTAAATCTTTTACTTATTAATTTTTGTTCTTTTAAGAAGTTATTTTTTCTTTTATTTTGAATAAGCTTTTACGAACAAAAACAATTGATTTATGATAAAACAAAAGGACATAACAATTTGAAGTAGATAATTGTTCAAATAGTCATAACTATTTGAACGTGTTCAAAAAATATACTTATTTTTTAAATTTTTACTTATTAATTTTTGAAATATTAATAAATTTATATTATTTTATTTGAAATAAGCTTGCATGAACAGAACCAATTGTTTTATAACAAAACAAAGGCCATAATGTTTTGAAATAGATAATTGTTCTAATAGTCATAACTATTTAAACATGTTTGGTAAACATATTCATTTTTTAATTCTCTTACTCATTAATTTTGGAATATTAATAAATTAGTATTATTTTATTTCAAATAAGCTTATATGAGTTGAAACAATTGTTTTACTACAAAACAAAAGGTCACAATAATTTAAAATAAACAATTATTCAAATAGTCATGACTATTTAAATTTATTCAGAAAACATATTTATTTTTTAAATCTTTTACTTATTAATTGCTGAAATATTAATAAATTAATATTATTTTAATCCAAATAAGCTTGTATAAATAGAAACCATTGTTTTATGACAAAACAAAAAGTCATAACAATTTGAAATAAATAATTATTCAAATAGTTATAAAGATTTGAACTTGTTTGGTGAACATATTTATTTTTTAAATCTTTTACTTATTAATTGTCTTAATATTAATAAATTTGTATTATTTTATTAGAAAAAGGCTTGTATGAATAGGAAAAATCATTTTATGACAAAACAAAAGGTTATAGCAATTTCAAGTAGATAATTGTTAAAATAGTCACAATTATTTAAACTTGTTCAGTAAATATATTCATTTTTTAAATCTCTTAATAATTAATTTTTGAAATATTAATAACTTAGTATTATTTTATTTTGAATAAGCTTATATGAACTGAAATAATTTTTTTATGACAAAACCAAAGGTCATAACAATTTCAAATAAATATTTATTCAAATAGTCATGACTATTTGATCTAGTTCAATAAACATATTTACTTTTGAAAATTTTTATTTATTAATTGTTGAAATATTAATAAATTAGTATTATTTTAATCTGAATAAGTTTGTATGAATAGAAACTATTATTTTATAATAGAAAAAAATCATAATAATTTGAAATAAATAATTGCTCAAATAGTCATAACTATTTGAATTGTTTTGGTAAATAGATTTATTTTCTAAATCTCTTATTAATTTTTGAAATATTAATAAATTAGTATTTTTTTTATTCTGAACAAACCTATACGAACAAAAATATTTATTTTGTGACAAAATAAAAGGTCATAATGATTTGAAATAGATAATTGTTCAAATAGTCATAATTATTTGAACTGATTAGGTAAACAAAATTATTTTTTAAATCTCTTACATATTAAATTTTGAAGTATTAATAAATTCATTTTATTTTATTCCAAATAAGCTAGTATGAATTGAAAAAATTGTTTTATGGCAAAACAAAAACAATTTGAAATAGATAATTGTTAATATGGTCTTAATTATTAGAACTAGTTCAACAAACAAATTTATTTTTTAAATCTTTTAGTTATTAATTTTCAAAATATTACTATATTAGTATTATTTTATTTCAAATAAGCTTGTATGAACAGAAATAATTGTTTTATGACAGAATAAAATGGTTATAATGATTTGAAGTATACAATTGTTTAAATAGTCATAATTATTTTAATTGGTTTAGTAAACATCTTTTATTAATTTTTGAAAGATATAAATTAGTATTATTTTATTCGAAATAAATTTGTATGATAAAAAACAATGGTTATATAACCAAACAAAAGGTAATAATGATTCGAAATACATAATTATTGAAATGGCCATAATTATTTAAACTGATATGGTAAACAGATTCACTTTTTAAATCTCTTATTAATTTTCAGAATATTAATAAATTAGTATCATTTTATTTTGAATAAGCTTGTATGAATTGAAACAATTATTTTGTAACAAAATAAAAGGTCATAACGATTTTCAATAGACAATTGTTCAAATAGTCATAACTATTTGAATTTGTTTTGTAAAAAAAATTATTTTTTTAAACTCTTACTTATTAATTTTTGAAATATTAAGAAATTAGTACTATTTTATTTTGGATAAGCTTTTATGAACTGAAACAATTGTTTTATATTAAAACCAAAGGTCGTAATGATTTTTAAAAAATAATTGTCAAATAGTCATAACTGTTTAAACTTGTTTAGTAAATAGATTTATTTTTTCAAACCTTTAGCTTATTAATTTTTTGAATGTCAATAAATTTGGAATATTTTATTTTGAATAAGCTTGTAAGATATGAAACAAATATTTTATGAATAAACGAAAGGTAAAAAATTATTTGAAATAGATAATTATTCTAATAGCTTTAATTATTTGAACTAGTTCAGCAAATACATTTATATTATAAATCTCTTACTTAATAATTTTTGAAATATTATTAAATTAGCATTATATTTAATTGAATAACCTTCTATGATCAAAATCAATTATTTTATTACAAAACAAAGATCTAACGATTTGATATTGATAACTTTCTTGGTTATTAAGTTTCAAAATATTATTAAATTAGTATTAATTTATTCCAAATAAAATAGTATGAACATAACCAATTGTTTGATGACAAAATAAAACGTTATAATGATTTGAAATAGATAATTATCCAAATAGTCAAAACTATTTGAAATAGTTTGGTAAACAGATTCACTTTTTAAATCTCTTACTAATTAATTTTCTAAATATTAATAAATAGTATTATTTTATTTTGAACAAACTTATATTAACAAAAACAATTGTTTTATGACAAAAAAAAGTATTAATGATTTGAAATAGATAATTTTCAAATAGTTATAATTATTTGAACTGGTTTGGTAATAGAATTATTTTCTAAATCTCTTACTTATAAATTTTTGAAATATTAATACATTAGTTTTAGTCTGTTCTGAATGCACTTGTATGAGCTAAAATAAAAGTCATAACACTTTGAATAAATAATTATTCATATAGTTTTAACTATTTGAACAAAAAGTTATAACAATTTGAAATAAATAAATGTTAATAAATTAGTATTATTTTATTTAGAATAAGTTTGTATGAACTAAAACAATTATTATATGATTAAACAAATGATTAAAATGATTTGAAATAGATAATTATTCTAATAGTCTTAATTATTCGAATTGGTTCAGCAAACATATTTATTTTTTAAATCTCTTATTAATTTTTAAAATATTATTAAATTATTATTATTTTATCCAAATAAGCATGATGAGAAACAATTATTTTAAGAGAAAACAAAGATCATAATGATTTGAGAATGATATTTGTTTAAATAGTCATAACTATTTAAATTGATTCAAAAAATAGTTTTAGTTTTTAAATCGCTTACTTATTAACTTTTGAAATATTAGTAAAGTAGTATTATTTTATTTCGGATAAGTTTCTATGAGCTGAAACATTATTTTATAATGGAAGAAAAGGTCATAATGACTTTAAATAGTTAGATTGATTGTTCAAATAGTCCAATCTATTTAAACTTGTTCAATAAATAGATTTATCTTTTTAAATCTCTTGCTTATTAATTTTTTGAATGTTAATAAATTAGTATTATTTTATTCTGAATAAACTTGTATGAATTGAAATAATTGCTTTATGATTAAACAAAAAGTCAGAACAATTTGAAATAGATAATTGATCTAATAGTGTTAACTATTTGAATTGGTTCAGCAAACATATTTATTTTTTAAATCTTTTACTTATTAATTTTTGTAATATTATTAAATTAGTATTATTTTATTTGAATAAGGTTGTATTAAAAGAAACAATTGTTTTATAAAAAAATAAAGATCATAACAATTTGAGATAGATAATAGTTCAAATAGTCATAACTATTTTAATTGTTTCAAAAAATAGATTTAGTTTTAAATCTCTTATTATTTTTCAAATTATTAATAGATAAATATTATTTTATTCTAAATAATTTTGCATAAATAGAAACAATTGTTTTACAACAAAACAAAAGGTCATAACAACTTGAAATAGATAATTGTTCAAATGGACATGACTATTTGAACTTGTTTGATAAACAAATTTATTTTTTAAATCTCCTACCTATTAATTTTTAAAATATTAATAAATTAGTATTCTTTTATTCCAAATAAACTTGTGTGAATAGAAATAATTGTTTTATGACAAAACAAAAGATCATAACTATTAGAAATAAATACTTGTTCATCCAGTCATAACTATTTGAACTTGCTCAGTAAATAGATTTATTTTTTTTAGATCTTTTACTTATTAATTTTTGGAATATGAATAAACTAGCATTATTTTATTTTGAATACACATGTTTGAATAGAAACATTGGTTTATGACAAAACAAAAGGTCATAACTATTTGAAATAAATAATTGTGTTAACTAATAATAACTATTTGAATGTGTTTTATGACAAAAAAGTCCTAACTATTTGACCTAGTTTGACAAACACATTTATTTTTTAAATCTCTTACTTATTAATTTTTGAAATATTATTAAATTAGTATTATTTTAATCTAAATAAGCTGGTATGAAAAGAAACAATTGTTTTGTGACAAAATGAAAAGCATAACGGTCTAAGATAGATAATTATTCAAATAGTCATAACTATTTGAACTGTTTCAGTAAATAGATTTAGTTTTTAAATCTCTTATTAATTTTCAAAATATTAGTAGATTAGTATTATTTTTTTTTGAATAATTTTGCATGAACAGAAACAATTGTTTTATGACAAAACAAAAGATCATAACAATTTGAAATAGGTAATTATTCAAATGGACATGATTATTTGAACTTGTTTGGTAAGCAAATTTAATTTTTAATCTCCTACCTATTAATTTTTAGAATATTAATAAATTAATATTATTTTATTTTGAATAAACTTATGTGAATAGAAACAATTGCTTTATGACAAAACAAAAGATCATAATTATTTGAAATAAATGACTGTTCAAATAGTTATAACTATTTGAACTTACGCGGTAAACAAATTTATTTTTTAAATCTTTTACTTATTAATTTTTGGAATATTAATAAAATAGTATTATTTTATTTCAAATACGCTTGTATGAACAAAAAGAATTCATTTATGATAAAACAAAAGGTCATGACAATTTGCAATAGATAATGGTTCAAATAGTCATAACTATTTGAATGTGTTCAGAAAATAGATTTATTTTTTAAATTTTTACTTATTAATTTTTGGAATATTAATAAATTTGTATTATTTTATTCAATATAAGCTTGTATGAACAAAAACAATTATTTTATGACAAAACAAAAGGTCATAATGATTTGAAATAGATAAATTTTCAAATAGTCATAACTATTTGAACTTGTTCAGTAAATAAATTCATTTTTTAAATCTCTTTCTCATTAATTTTTAGAGTATTAGTAAATTAGTATTATTTTATTTTAAATAAGCCTATATGAAATGATACAATTGTTTATGATAAAACAAAAGGTCATAGCAATTTGAAATAGATTATTATTCAAATAATTATAACTATTTAACTTGTTCAGCAAACATATTTATTTTTAAAATCTTATACTTATTAACTGTCAAAATATTAATAAACTAATATTATTTTAATCCGAATAAGCTTGTATAAACAAAAACAATTATTTTATGGCAAAACAAAAGGTCAATGATTTGAAATAAATATTAATTCAAATAGTCATAACTATTTGAACTTATTTCATAAACAGATTTATTTTTCAAATGTTTTGCTTATTAATTATCTAATGGATAATAACTTTGTATTATTTTAATTGAAATAAGCTTATAAGAATAGCAAAAATTATTTTATGATAAAATAAAAGGTTATGGAAATTTGAAATAGATAATTGTTCAAATAGTCATAACTATTTAAACTTGTTCGATAAGCAAATTTAGTTTTTAAATCTCTTATTTATTAATTTTTGGAATATTAATAAATTAGAATTATGTTATTCTGAATAAGTTTGTATGAACAAAAACAATTGTTTGTGACAAAATAAAAGGTCATAATGATTTGAAATAGATAATTATTCAAACAGTCATAACTATTTGCACTGGTCAGGTGAACAGATTCATTATTTAAATCTGTTACTTATTAATTTTTAGACTATTAATAAATTAGCATTACTTTATTCCAAATAAGACTGTATCAATAGAAATAATTATTTTATGACAAAACAAATGGTCATAATGATATGAAATAAATTATTATTTAAATTGTTATAACTAATTGAACTAGTTCGGTAAATAAATTTATTTTTTAAATCTCTTATTAATTTTTAAAATATTAATAAATTAATATTATTTTATTTTAAACAAACTTATATGAACAAAAACATTTGTTTTACGACAAAACAAAAGTACATAATTATTTGAAATGGATAATTATTCATATAGCTTTAACTATTTGAACTGGTTCAACAAAAAAATTTATTTTCAAATCTCATAATTATTAATTTTCATAATATTATTAGTTTAATATTATTTTATTTTGAATAAGCTTGTATGAACATAAAAAATTGTTTTATGACAAAGCAAAAAGGTTATAACGACTTGAAATATATAATTGTTCAAATAGTCATAATTATTTGAATTGGTTCAGTAAACAAATAATCTCCTACTTATTAATTTTTGAAATATTAATAAATTAGTAGTTTTTTATTCTAAATAGGCTTGTATGATGAAAAATAATTGTTTTATGACAAAACAAAAGTTCAAAATGATTTGAAATAGATAATTGGTCAAATGGCCATAACTATTTGAATTGATTGAATAAATTGATTTATGTTTTAAATTTCCAAATTTTCAAATTTTGAAATATTAATAAAGTAATATTATTTTATTTTGGATAAGGTTTTATGAAATGAAACAATTATTTTATGATAAAACAAAAGGTCATAACGATTTTAAAATGATAATTGTTCAGATAGTCATAATTATTTAAACTTGTTTGGTTAACAAATTTATGTTTTTAAATTGCTTGCTTATTAATTTTCTGAATGTTAATAAAATAATATTATTTTTATTTAGAATAAGTATGTACGAATTGAAACAATTATTTTATAACTAAACAAAAGGTCAGAACGATTTGAAATAGATAATTATTCTAATAGTCATAACTATTTGAACAGATTCGATAAATATATTTATTTTGTAAATCTCTTACTTATAAATTTTTAAAATATTATTAGTTTAGCAATATTTTACTCTGAATAAGTTTGTATAGACAGAAACAATTGTTTAATGACAAAACAAAGATCATACCAATTTGAGATAGATAATTATTCAAATACTCATAACTATTTAAATTGTCTAGTAAACAGATTTAGTTTTTAAATCTCTTATTAATTTTCAAACTATTAATAAATTAGTATTATTTTATTCTGAATAATTTTGTATGAATAGAAACAATTGTTTTTATGGCAATACAAAAGATCATAACGATTTAAAATAAATAATATTGGTAAATTCATATTATTTTATTTGAAATAAGCTTGTATGAACAGAAACAATTATTTTATGGCAAAACAAAAGGTCATAAGGATTTGAAATAGATAATTGTTCAAATAGTCATAACTATTGAACTTGTTTAGTAAATAGATTCATTTTTTAAATCTCTTGCTCATTAATTTTTGAAATAGTAATAAGTTATTATTATTTTATTTTGAATAAGCCTATATGAATTGATACAATTATATTATGACAAAACAAAAGGTCATAATGATTTGAAATAGATAATTATTCAAATAGTTATTACTATTTGAACTTGTTCGGTAAACATATTTATTTTTTTATATCTTTTACTTATTAATTTTCAAAATATTAACAAATTAATATTATTTTAATTTGAATAAGCTAGTATGAACAAAAGTAATTGTTTTATGAAAAAACAAAAGGTCATAACAATTTGAAATAAATAATTGTTCAAATAATCATAACTATTTGAAATTATTCAGTAAATAGATTTGAGATAAGCTTGTATGAATAGAAAAAATTATTTTATGACAATACAAAAGGTTATAGCAAATTGAAATAGATAATTGTTCAAATAGCCATAACTATTTGAACTTGTTTAATAAACAGATTCATTTTTTAAATCTCTTATTAATTTTTGGAATATTAATAAATTCGAATAATGTTATTCCAAATAAGCTTGTATGAACAGAAACAATTATTTTGTGACAAAACAAAAGGTCATTATGATTTGAAATAGATAATTGCTCAAACAATCATAATTATTTAATTGGTCAGGCCAATAGATACATTTTCTAAATCTGTTACTTATTAATTTTCCAAATATTAATAACTTAGCATTACTTTATTTGAATAAGACTGTATGAATAGAAACAATTGCTTTATGATAAAATAAATGATCATAACGATTTGAAATAAATAATTATTCAAATAGTTATAACTAATTAAACTGGTTTGACAAGCAGATTTATTTTTTAAATCTCTTATGTATTAATTTTTGAAATATTAATAAATTAATATTATTTTATTCTGAACAAACTTATAGGAACAAAAACATTTGTTCTATGACAAAACAAAGGGTAATAACGATTTGAAATAGATAATTGTTCAAATAGTCATAATTATTTGAAATAGTTTTGCAAACAGAATTGCTATGACCTTTTGTTTTGTCATAAAACAATTGTTTTTGTTCATACAAACTTATTCAAATTAAAATAATATTAATTTATTAATATTTTGGCAATTAATAAGTAAAAGATTTAAAAAAATAAATATGTTTATTGAACAACTTCAAATAGTCATGTCTATTTGAATAATTATCTATTTCAAATCATTGTAACCTTTTATTTTGTATAAAACAATTGTTTTAGTTAATATAAGAATGAGTAAGAGAATTAAAAGAATGAATTTGTTTACCAAAAAAGTTCAATTAGTTATGACTATCAAAATAATTATCTATTTCAAAACAATATGACCATTTGTTTTGTCATAAAATAATTGGTTTTGATATTTTGAAAATTAAGAAGTAAGAGATTTAAAAACTAAAACTATTTTTCGAACCGATTCAAATAGTTACAACTATTTGAACAAATATCGATCTCAAATCATTATGATCTTTGTTTTCTCATAAAATAATTATTTTTGATCATCCAAGCTTATGCAGATAAAAATAATACTAATTTAATAATATTACAAAAATTAATAGGAGATTTAAAAAATAAATGTGTTTGCTGAACCAGTTCAAATAGTTAAGAGTATTAGAATAATTATCTATTTCAAATCATCTTGACCTATTGTTTATTCATATAATAATTGTTTTAGTTCATACAAGTTTATTCGAAATAAAATAATGTTAATTTATTAACATTTATTTATTTCAAATTGTTATGATATTTTATTCAAACAAGCTTATTCAGAATAAATTAATAATAATTTATTAGCATTCAAAAAATTAATGAGAAAGATATTTAAAAAAATAAGTCTGTTTACCATTTGAACAATTGTCTATTTAAAATTGTTATAACCTTTTAATTCGTTATAAAATAATTGTTTAAGTTAATACAAGCTTAGTTGAAATAAAATAATATTAATTTATTAATATCTCCTAAAATAATAAGAAAAAATTTAAAAAATAAATTTGTTTACCGAATCAATTAAAGTAATTATTGTCATTTGAACGATTATCTGTTTCAAATCGTTATGACCTTTTTTTTGTCATAAAATAATTGTTTTTGACCATACAAGCTTATTCAAAATAAAATAATACTAATTTATTAATATTTCAAAAATTAGGAAGTAAGAGATTTAAAAAATAAATATGTTTATCAAACCAATTCAAATAGTTATGACTATTTAAACAATTATTAGTCTCAAATTGTTAAGGTCTTTGCTTTGTTAGAAAATAATTATTTCTGATCATAGAAGCTTATTCGGTTAAAAATAATATTAATTTAATAATATTTCAAAAATTAATAAGAGATTTAAAAAAGAAATTTATTTGTCAAACCAGTTTAAATAGTTAAAACTATTATAATAATTATCTATTTTAAATCATTCTAACCTTTTTTTTAGTCATAAAATATTTGTTTCATATCTTACATGATTATTTGGTATAAAATAATCTCAATTTATTAAAATTTGAAAAATTAATAAGCAAAATATTTGAAAAAAGAAATCCATTTATTGGACAAATTCAAATAGTTATGACTATTTGAAAAATTAATTATTTAAAATCATTATGACCTTTTGTTTTGACATAAAACAATTGTTTCAGTTCATAATAGCTTAACCAAAATAAAATAATATTAATTTCTTAATATTTCAAAAATTAATAAACAAGAGTTTAAAAAAATAATTTTTTTTACCAAACAAATTCAAATAGTTATGACTATTTAAACAGTTGTCTATCGAAAATCATTCCGACCTTTCGTTTTGTCACAAAATAATTGTTTTAGTTCATACAAGTTTATTCAAAATAAAATAATACTAATTTATTAATATTTTGAAAACTAATAATTAAGTGATTTAAAAAGTCAATCTGTTTACCAAGTCAGTTCAAATAATTATGGCCATTTCAATAATTATCTATTTCAAATCATTATTACCTTTTGTTTGGTCATATAATAATTGTTTTGATTGTATAAGTTTATTCAAAATAAAATAATACTAATTTATTAATCTTTCAAAAATTAATAAGTAAGAGATTTACAAAATAAATCCATTTACCAAATTAGTTAAAATAGTTATGACTATTTGAACAATTGTATACTTCAAATCATTATAACCTTTTGTTCTATCATAAAACAATTATTTTTGTTCATCCAAGCTAATTTGAAATAAAATAATACTAATATAATAATATTTCAAAAATTAATAACTAAGAGATTTAAAAAATAAATTTATCTGCCAAACTAGTTCAAATAGTTAAGACTATATGAGCAATTATCTATTTTAAATTGTTTTTGTTTTGCCATAAAACAATTTTTTCAATTCATAATAGCTTATTTAGAATAAAATAAAATGAATTTATTAATATTTAAAAAATTAATAGGTAAAAGATTTAAAAAGTAATTATGTTTACCTAACCAGTTCAAATAATTATGACTATTTGAACAATTATCTATTTCAAATCCTTATGACCTTTTGTTTTGTTGTGAAATAAATATTTTTGTTTATATAAGTTTGTTCAAAATAAAAAAATACTAATCTATTAATATTTTAAAAATTAATAAAAGATTTAAAAAATAAATTTATTTATCAAACCAGTTCAAATAGTTATAACTATTTGAGGAATTATTTATTTCAAATTGTTATGACTTTTTATCTATCATAAAATAATAGTTTCTATTCATACAAGCTTATTTGGATTAAAATAATACTAATTTATTAATATTTTGACAATTAATAAGTAAAAAATTTTAAAATAAATATATTTACCAAACTTGATCAAATAGTCATGACTATTTGAATAAATATCTATTTCAAACTATTATGATCTTTTCTTTTGTCATAAAAAATATATTTCAATTCATATAAAATTATTTGAAATAAATTAATACTATGTTGTTAATGTTTTGAAAATTAATAATTAAGAGATTTAAAAAATGAATAATTTACCGAACAAGTCTAAATAATTATAACTATTTCAATAATTATCTATTTGAAATCGCTATAACCTTTTGTTCTATCATAAAATGATTTTTTATATTTATACAAGCTTATTTCAAATAAAATAATACAAATTTACAATTAATAAGTAAAAGATTTAAAAAATAAATCTGTTTATCGAACAAATTCAAATCTTTATGACTATTTGAAAATTTTTTTATTTTAAATTATTATGACTTTTTGTTTTGTCATAAAACAATTGTTTTTGATTATATAAGCTTATATAGATTAAAATAATATTAATTTATTAATATTTCAATAAATAATAAGTAAAAGATTTAAAAAATAAATATACTTACTGAACAAGTTCAAATAGTCATGACTATTCAAATAATTATCTATTTTAAATCATTGTGACTTTTTGTTTTGCAATAAAATGATTGTTTCAGTTTATATAAGTTTATTCAAAATAAAATAATACTAATTTATTAATATTCCAAAAATTAATGAGTAAGAGAATTAAAAAATGAATATGTTTACTGAACATGTTCAAATAGTTATGACTATTTGAACAATTATCTATTTCAAAATATTATGAACTTTTGTTTTGTCATAAAACAATTGGTTTTGTTCATGCAAGCTTATTTGAAATAAAATAATATAAATTTATTAATATTTCAAAAGTTAATAAGTAAAAATTTTAAAAATAAATATGTTTTCTAAACACATTTGAATAGTTGTAACTATTTGAAGAATTATCTATTTCAAGTCATTATGACCTTTTTGTTTTGTCATAAATTAATTGTTTCTATTCATAAAAGCCTATTCAGAATAAAAATAATACTAATTTATTAAAATTCCAAAAATTATTAAATAAAAGATTTAAAAAATAAATTTATTTACCAAGCAAGTTTAAATAGTTATGACTATTTGAACAATTATTTATTTCTAATTGTTATTATCTTTTGTTTTGTCATAAAACAATTGTTCTATTCATACAATTTTATTTGAAACAAAATAATACTAATATATTAATATTCTAAAAATTAATAAGTTGGAGATTAAAAGAATAAATTTGTTAATCGAACAAGTTCAAATAGTCATGTTCATTTGAACTATCATCTATTTCAAATCGTTATGACATTTTGTTTTGTCGTAAAACAATTGCCCTTATTCATACAAAATTATTAAGAATAAAATAATACTAATTTTTTAATATTTTAAAAATTAATAAGAGATTTAAAAACTAAATCTGTTTATCGAACCAGTTCAAATTGTTAAGATTTTTGTTTTGTCATAAAACAATTGTTTTTGTTCACACAAGCTCATTTGGAGTAAAATATTGCTAAATTAATAATATTCTAAAAATTAATAAGTAAGAGATTTAAAAAATAAATATGTTTGCCGAACAAATTCAAATAGTTAAGATTATTAGAGCAATTATCTATTTTAAATCATTATTACCTTTTGTTTAGTCATAAAATAATTTTTTTTAGTTCATACAAGCTTATTTGAAATAAAATAATACTAATTTATTAACATTCAAAAAATTAATACCAAAAAATTTAAGAAAATAAATCTGTTTACGGAGTAAGTTTAAATAGTTATGACTTTTTAAATAATTATCTATTTAAAATAAATATACCTTTTGTTTTATCATAAAACAATTGTTTCAGTTCATAAAAGTTTATCTAAAATAAAATAATACTACTTTATTAATAGTTCAAAAATTGATAAGTTAGAAATTTAAAAAATAAGTCAATTTATCAAATCGATTCAAATAATTATTGCCTTTCAAATAATTATTTATTTCAAATCATTACAAATTTTTGTTTGTCATAAAACAATTAGTTTTCATCATATAAGCCTAATCAAAATAAAATAATACTAATTTATTAATATTCAAAAAGTAATTGGTAGGAGATTTAAAAAATAAATCTGTTTACTATATTAGTTCCTATTTGAACATTACTTATTTCAAATCATTATAACCTTTTATTCTATTATAAAATAATTTTTCAGTTCATATAAGCATATTCAGAATAAAATAATACTAATTTAATAATATTTCAAAAATTAATAACTAAGAGATTTAAAAAATAAAATCTATTTGTCAAAGCAGTTTAAACAATTAAGACTATACGAACAATTATCTATTTGAAATCATTATGACTTTTTGTTTTGTCATAAAAAAATTGTTTCAATTCACACAAGCTTGTTCAAAATTAAATAATACTAATTATTAATATTCTAAAAATTAATAAGTAAGTGATTTAAAAAAATAAATCCATTTACCAAATCATTTCAAATAATTATGGCCATTTCAACAATTATCTATTTCAAAAATTGTTATTACATTTTGTTTGTCATGTAACAATTATTTTTTATCATACAAGTTTATTCAGAATAAATAATACTAATTTTTTAATCTTTAAAAATTTAATAAGTATAAGATTTAACAAATAAATCTATTTATCAAATCAGTTTAAATAATTATAACTATTTGAATATTTGTATACTTCTAATCATTCTAACCTTGTGTTCTGTCATAAAACAATTATTTTTGTTCATACAAGTTTATTTGAATAAAATAATACTAATATAATAATATTCTAAAAATTAATAACTAAGAGATTTAAAAAATAAATTTCTTTGCCGAACTAATTCCAATAGTTAAGACTATATGAACAATTATCTATTTCAAATCACTTTTATTTTGCCATAAAATAATTTTTCAATTCATACTAGCTTATTCATAATAAAATAAAATGAATTTATTAATATTTTAGAAATTAATATGTAAAGGATTTAAAAAACAATTTTGTTTACTTAACTAGTTCAAATAATTATGAATATTTGAACAATTATCTATTTCAAATTGTTATGACCTTTTGTTTTGTCATAAAACAAATGTTTTTATTCATATAAGTTTGTTTGGAAAAAAAATACTAATATACTAATATTCAAAATTAATAAGAGGTTTAAAGAAATAAATCTATTTATCGAACCACTTCAAATAGTTATGACAATTTCAGCAATTATTTCTTCCAAATTGTTATGACTTTTTTTTTGTTATAAAATAATAGTTTTTATTTATACAAGCTTGTTCAGATTAAAATAATACTAATTTATTAATATTTCAATAATTAATAACTAAAATTTTTTTAAAATAAATATGTTTATCGAACTAGATCAAACAGTCGTGGTTATTTGAATACATATCTATTTCAAATTGTTATGACCTTTTGTTTTGTCATAAAAATATTATTTCAGTTCATATAAGCTTATTCAAAATAAAATAATATTAAGTTATTAATATTCCAAAAATTAATAATTAAGAGATTTAAAAAATGAATTGTTTACTAAACAAGTTTGTCTATTTCAACAATTTATCTATTTGAAACTACTATAACCATTTGTTTTGTCATAAAATGATTTTTTCTGTTCCTAGAAGCTTATTTCGAATAAAATAATACTAATTTATTAATATTAACACAATTAATAAGCAAAAGATTTAAAAAATAAATATGTTTACCAAACAAGTTCAAATCTTTATGACTATTTGAACAATTATTTATTTTAAATTGTTATGACTCTTTGTTTTGTCATAAAAGAATTGTTTTTGTTCATACAAGCTTATTTGAAATAAAATAATATTAATTTATTAATATTTCAACAATTAATAAGTAAAAGATTTAAAAAATAAATATATTTTTCAAACAAATTCAAATAGTCATGACTATTTGAATAATTATGTATTTCAAATCATTGTAACCTTTTATTTTATAATAAAACAATTGTTTTAGCTCATATATGTTTATTTGAAATAAAATAATACTAATTTATAAATATTCCAAAAATTAATGAGTAAGAGAATTAAAAAATGAATTTATTTATCGAATATGTTCAAATAGTTATGACTATCTGAACAATTATCTATTTCAAAACATTATTACCTTTTGTTTTTCCATAAAATAATTGGTTATGTTCATGCAAGCTTATTTTGAATAAAATAATATAAATTTATTAATATTTCAAAAATTAATAAGTAAAAATTTAAAAAATAAATATATTTTATGAACACGTTCAAATAATTATGACTATTTGAAGAATTATCTATTTCAAATCATTATGACCTTTTGTTTTGTCATAAATCAATTTTTTTTGTTCATAAAAGCTTATTCGGAATAAAATTATACTAATTTATTAAAATTCCAAAAATTATTAAATAAAAGATTTAAAAACTAAATTTGTTTACTAAAAGAGTTTAAATAGTTGTGACTATTTGAATAATTATTTATTTCAATTCGTTATAATCTTTTGTTTTGTCATAAAACAATTGTTTCTATTTATACAATTTTATTTGAAATAAAATAATACTAATTTATTAATATTCTAAAAATTAATAAGTTGGAGATTGAAAAATAAATCTGTTAATTGAATAAGATCAAATAGTCATATCCATTTGAACTATCATTTGTTTCAAATTGTTATGACATTTTTTTTGTCATAAAACAATTATTGATTCATACAAAATTATTCAAAAGAAAATAATACTAATTTTTTAATATTTCAAAATTTAATAAGAGATTAAAAAACTAATCTGTTTATTGAACCAATTCAAATTATTATGATCTTTGTTTTGTCATAAAGCAATTGTTTCTATTCATACAAGCTTATTCAGAGTAAAATATTGGTAAATTAATAATATTTTAAAAATTAATAAGAGATTTAAAATATAAATGTGTTTGACAAACCAATTCAAATAGATAAGACTACCAGAACAATTATCTATTTCAAATTGTTCTAACCTTTTATTTAGTTATAAAATAATTTTTTCAGCTCATATATGCTTGTTTGAAATAAAATAATGCTAATTTATTAACATTTAGAAAATTAATACATAAGAAATTAAAAAAATAAATATGTTTATCAAACAAGTTCAAATAGTTATGACTGTTTGAACAATTATCTATTTAAAATAAATATGACCTTTTGTTTTATCATAAAACCATTATTCCAATTCATAAAAGCTTATTTGATATAAAATAATATTACTTTATTAATATTTCAAAATTTGATAAGTTAGAGATTTACAAAATAAGTCAGTTTGTCAAATTGGTTCAAATAATTATGGGCATTTGAACAATTATTTAGTTCAAATTGTTATGAAAATTTTGTTTTGTCATAAAATAATTGTTTTTATCATACACACCTATTTGAAATAAAATAATACTAATTTGTTAATGTTTCAAACATTTATAAGTAGGAGATTTAAAAAATAAATCTTTTTACCAAACCAATTCCTATTTGAACAATTATCTATTTCAAATTTTTATAACCTTTCGCTTTATTATAAAATAATTGTTTCAGTTCATATAAGCTTATTCGAAATAAAATAATACTAATTTAATAATATTCAAAAAATTAATAAGTAAGAGATTTCAAGAATAAAATTGTTTGCTGAAGTGGTTTAGAACAATTATATATTTCAAATCATTATGACCTTTTGTTTTATCATAAAACAATGATTTCAGTTCATACAAGCTTATTTGAAATAAAATAAAACTAATTTATTAATATTTCAAAAATTAATAAGTAAGAGATTTTAAAAATAAATCTATTTACCAAACTAATTCAAATAGTTATGACTATTTGAACAATTGTAAACTTCAAATCGTTATAACCTTTTGGTTTGTCATAAAACAATTATTTTTTTTTCATACAAGTTTATTTGAAATAAAATAACACTAATCTAATAATATTCCAAAAGTTAATAACTAAGAGAATTAAAAAATAAATTTGTTTGCCGAGCTAGTTCAAATATTTAAAACTATATAAACAATTATCTATTTCAAATCGTTATGACTTTTGTTTTGTCATAAAAGAGGTTTGTTTGAATTCATACTAGCCTATTTGGAATAAAATAAAATGAATTTACTAATATTTCAAAAAATAATAAATAAGATATTTAAAAAATAATTCTATTTACCTAACTAGTTCAAATAATTATGACTATTTGAAGAATTATATATTTCAAATCATTATGACCTTTTGTTTTGTTTACCTAATCATCTTGGTTTGTTCAGAATAAAGTAATAATAGTCTATTAATATTTCAAAAATTAATAAGTGATTTAAAAAATAAATCTATTTATCAAACTAGTTTAAATAGTTATGACTATTTGAGCAATTATTTATTTAAATCGTTAGGACTTTTTGTTCTATTATAAAATAATTGTTTCTATTCATGCAAGCTTATTTGGATTAAAATAATACTAATTTATTAATATTTCGATAATTAATAAGTCAAAAATTTTTAAAATAAATATATTTATTGAACTAGACCAAATAATCATGACTATTTGAATAATTATCTATTTCATATCGTTATGACTTTTTTTTTTTGTCATAAAAGAATTATTTCAATTCATATAAGCTTATTCAAAATAAAATAATACTAATTTATTAATAATCCAAAAATTAATAATAAAGAGATTTAAAAAATGAATCTGTTTACTAAACATATTTAAATAATTATAATCATTTGAATAATTATCTATTTGAAATAGCATAACCTTTTGTTTTGTAAAAAAAAAAATTTCTATTCATTCAAGCTTATTTCAAATAAAATAATATAAATTTGTTAATATTAAGACAATTAATAAGTAAAAGATTTAAAAAATAAATATGTTTACTAAATAAGTTCAAATCGTTATGACTATTTGAGTAATTATTTATTTCAACTTGTTATGATTTTTTGTTTTGTTATAGAATAATTATTTATGTTCATACAAGTTTATTCAGATTAAAATAATATTAATTTCTAAATATTTTGACAATTAATAAGTAAAAGATTTAAAAAATAAATATATTTACTGAATAATTTCAAATAGTCATGACTATTTGAATAATTATCTATTTCAAATCATTATGACCTTTTCTTTTGCAATAAAACACTTGTTTCAGTTCATATAAGCTTATTTGAAGTAAGATAATACTAATTTATTAATATTCCAAAAATTAATGAGTAAGAGAATTAAATAAAATATATGTTTACCAAATAAGTTCAAATAGTTATGATTATCTGAATAATTATCTATTTCAAAACATTATAACTTTTTTGTTTTGTCATAAAACAATTGGTTCTGTTCATGCAAACTTATTCCAAATAAAATATTTTAAATTTATTAATAATCCAAAAATTCATAAGTAAAATTTTAAAAAATAAATATGTTTTCTAAACATGTTCAAATAGTTATGACTATTTGAAGAATTATCTATTTCAAATTGTTATGACCTTTTTTTTTTGTCATAAACCAATTGTTTCTATTTGTGAAACCTTTTTTTGACATAAAATAATACAAATTTATTAAAATTCCAAAAATTAATAAGTAAAAAATTTAAAAAATAAATTTATTTGTCGAGCAAGTTCAAATAGTTTGACTATTTGAATAATTATTTATTTTAAATTGTTATGATCTTTTGTTTTTTCATAAAACAATTGTTTCTATTCATACAATTTTATTTGAAATAAAATAAAACTAATTTATTAGTATTCTAAAAATTAATAAGTTTGAGATATAAAAAATAAATCTGTTTACCAAACAAGTTCAAATAGTCATGTCCATTTGAACTATTTTCTATTTCAAATCATAATGACAGTGTTTTGTCGTAAAATAATTGTTTTTGTTCATGCAAAATTATTCAAAATAAAATAATACTTATATATTAAGATTTTGATAATTAAAAAGAGATTTAAAAACAAAATCTATTTACTAAAACAATTCAAATATTTATGACTATTTGAACAGTTATCTATCTCAAATCTTTATGATCTTTATTTTGTAAAAAAACAATTGTTTCCTTTCATACAAGCTTATTTGGATTAAAATAATACTAATTAAATAATATTCCAAAAGTTAGTAAGTAAGAAATTTAAAAAATAAATGTATTTGTCAAACTAGTTCAAGTAGTTAAGACTATTAGAATAATGATCTATTTCAAATTGTTTTAACTTTTTGTTTAGTCATAAAACAATTATTTCAGTTCATACAAGCTTATTCAAAATAAAATAATACTAGTTTATTAACATTCAAAACAGTAATGAGCAATACATTTTAAAAAAATAAATATGTTTGCCAAACAAGTTGAAATAGATTTGACTATTTGAACAATTATCTATTTAAAGTCGTTATGACCTTTTGTTTTGTCATAAAACAATTGTTTAAGTTCATAAAAACTTATCTGAAATAAAATAATACTACTTTATTAATATTTTCAAAAGCAATAAGCAAGAGATTTAAAAATTGAAAGCTCTTTTTTGAACCACTTCAATAGTTATGACTATTTGAACAAATATCAATCTCAAATCATTATGATCTTTCTTTTTCTCAAAAAACAATTGTTTTTGATCATACAAGCTTATTCAAATAAAAATAATACTAATTTAATAATATTCTAAAATTAATAAGAGGTTTAAAAAAATAAAATGTGTTTGCCAAATCAGTTCAAATAGTTACGACTATTAGAATAGTTATGACTATTTCAACAATTATCTATTTAAAATCATTACGACCATTTGTTTTATCATAAAACAATTCTTTTAGTTCATAAAAGCTTATCCAAAATAAAATAATACTACTTTATTAATATTTCAAAAATTAATAAGCAAGAAATTTAAAAAATAAATCAGTTTATCGAATCAATTCAAATAATCATGGCCATTTAAATAACTATCTATTTTAAATCATTATTACCTTTTGTTTTATCATAAAATAATTGTTTTCAACGTACAAGTTTTTTTTAAATAAAATAATACTAATTTATTAATATTTCAAGAATTAATAAGAAATTTAAAAAACAAATCAATTTATTAAACCAATTTAAATTAGTTTATGACTATTTGAACAATTATCTATTTCAAATTTTTATAACCTTTGTTCTATCATAAAACAATTTTTCTGCTCATACAAGCTTATTCGGAATAAAATAATAATAATTTAGTAATATTATAAAATTAATAACTATAAGATTTAAAAATAAATTCATTTGTCGATCCAGTTCAAACAGTTAAGACTATATGAACAATTATTTATTTCAAATTGTTATAAACTTTTGTTTTGTCATAAAACAATTATTTCAGCTCATACAAGCTTATTCGAAATAGAATAAAATTAATTTATTAATATTTCAAAAATTTATAAGTAAGGATTTAGAAAATAATTCTATTTACAAAACGAGTTCAAATAGTTAACTTTGCACAATTATCTATTTTAAATCATTATTATATTTTGTTTGTCATAAAACAATTGTTTTTGTTAATATAATTTTGTTCGAAATAAAATAATACTAATTTATTAATATTTAAAAAATTAATCAGCAAGAGATTTAACAAGTAAAATCTACTGCCAAACAATTTCAAATAGTGTTACTATTTGAATAATTATCTATTTCCAAATCATTATAACCTTTTATTTTGTCATCAAAACAATTGGTTCTATTTATATTATTTCATTAGAAATAAAATAATGCAATTTAATAATATTTCAAAACTTAATAACCGAGAAAATTAAAAAATAAATTTAATTGCTGAACCAATTCAAATAGTTAAGACTATATGAGTGATTATCTATTTCAAATCAAAAATTAATAGGTAACAAATTTAAACAATAAATCTGTTTACTGAACCAATTCAAATAGTTATGACTAGTTAAACAATTATCAATCTCAAATTGTTAAAATCTTTGTTTTTTTGTAAAAAATTGTTTCTAATCATAGAAGTTTATTCGGTTAAAAATAATACTAATTTAATAATATTTCAAAAATTAATAAGAGATTAAAAAAAATGTATTTGTTGAACCAGTTCAAATAGTTAAAACTATTAGAATAATTATCTATTTCAAATCGTTCAAAACCTTTTGTTTAAGTCATAAAATATTTGTTTCATGTCTTAGAAGCTTATTCGGAAAAAAATAATCTAAATTTTATGAACATTTGGAAAATTAATAAGCAAAAGATTTAAAAAATTAATCTATTTATTGAATAAGCACTACAACAAATTTGGTCATTAGTGGTGCATCAAATAATGTTACTAAATATTTGTTTTTCATCACCCTATATATTTCATGATAAAAAATTAAACGTCATGACGTTTGTCACGTTTGCACCGTTGTTAAAAGGTCTAATATGATGAAAGCAAAATATCATCACCTATTGTGAATCTACCGTGATGATAAAATAAAATGTCACCTTATGTTTTTTTTTTGTGATGTTAGTTTTCATTAGCTATTTATGGAAAAAAAAAGTCATTTAAGGCTATATTTGTCACAAAAAAAATGAGAAAACCTAATATATTAGTGACAAAAGGTAAATCATCATAGTATTAGTGACAAAATTATCGCTATCAATGATTGTAAGACAATGTCTATTGTGACAATAAAATCAAACGTCACCTTATGCGTTAATTTTTGTGACATTAGTTTTCATCAACTATTTATAAACAAAAACATCGTTAAAGGCTATAATCGTCACAAAATAAATGATAAAATCTGATATGTTTATGATGAAAGGTAAATCATTATAGAATTTGTGACATAATTATCATCACCAATGATTATAAGATATTGTCAAATGTGCAATAAAATTACACATCACCTTATGCTTTTTTTATGATGTTAGTTTTTGTTAGTTATTTATGAAGAAAAACATCATTGAAGGCTATAACCATCACAAAATAAATGATAAAATCTAATATATTAGTGACAAAAGATAAATTGTCACAATATTGGTGACACAATCATTGTCACAAATTATTGTAAGATAATGTCAAATGTCACAATAAAATCAAATGTCACCTTATGCTTTTTTTGTGACATTAGATTCATTAGATATATATAAAAAAGGTCATTAAATGATTTAATCATAACTAAATAAATGATAAAAATTATATAGTAATGAAAGATAAATCATCACAGTATTAGTGACACAATTAACATCATTAAATCTTATATATAAAATAAAATTGTCATAGTCATTTTGGTAGAATAATCTAATGCAGTGTTCGTACAAATCCACCAAATATTTGAATTAGTTTTTAAATGTAGTGCATTCTCTAAAAGTCTACCCTAAAATCATATAGAAATAATATTGTTTAAAAACCAAAGAGTATCAAAACTATGAAATAGGTAGTCATCGTAATCTTATCTTCAAGCTCTCAATCCAAATCTTGTGTTGAAGGTGATTGTGTTGATGGTGAATTTGGGTCACTTAAAGCTACAATAAAAAAAAATTAATAGCAAATATCAAAACAAACCATAATATATACAATAAGATCAAAACAAATATAAAAAACAAATTAATCCATTTTATGCATATCAAATTTTTAAATGAGGCCCTACCTTATATTAAAGAATAGGCCTTGTCAAGAAATTGACAAGTAAACTTCGTAAAGCTCAGTAAATAAATAAAAATCAATTGATTTTTAAAAATTGAGTAACAAAAAAAATACAAATTCTCACATTTGAATTAGGTATCAAACAAAGCATAGATAAAGATCATAACGATTTGAGATGGATAATTGTTTAATTAGTCATAACTATTTGAACCATTTCCATAAACAAAATTATTTTTAAATCTCTTATTAATTTTTAAAATATTAATAAATCATTATTATATTATTCTAAAAATTTTTTCACAAACAGAAACAATTGTTTAATGACAAAAGAAAATGTTATAACGATTTCAAATAGATAATTGCTCAAATGGACATAACTATTTAAACTTGTTCAGTAAATAGATTTATTTTTTAAATCTCCTACCTATTAATTTTTAAAATATTAATAAATTAGTATTTTTTATTCCAAATAAACTTGTTTGAATAGAAACAATTGTTTTATGACAAAACAAAAGATCATAACTATTTTAAACAAACAATTGTTCAAACAATCATAACTATTTGAACTTGCTCGGTAAACAGATTTATTTTTTAAATCTTTTACTTATCAATTTTTGGAATATTAATAACTAGTATTATTTATTTCAAATATGCTTGTATGAATAGAAACAATTTCTTTATGGCAAAACAAAAGGTCATAACTATTTGAAATAGATAGTTGATCAAATAGTCATAATATTTGAATGTGCTTAGAAAACTTTTTTTAAAATTTTTACTTATTAATTTTTAGAATATTAGCAAATTTGAATTATTTTATTTAAAATAAGCTTGTATGAATAGAAAATTTTTTTTATGACAAAACAAAAAGTTATAGCAATTTGATATGGTACTTGTTCAAATAGTCATAACTATTTGAACTTGTTCGGTAAACAAATTCATTTTTTAAATCTCTTACTTATTAATTTTTAGAATATTAATAAATTAGAATTATCTTATTTTAGATAAGCTTGTATGAATAGAAACAATTGTTTTGTGATAAAACAAAAGGTCATAATGATTTGAAATAGATAATTATTCAAACAGTCATAACTATTTACACTTGTCCAACAAATTCATTTTTTAAATCCGTTACTTATTAATTTTTAGAATGTTAATAAAGTAGCATTACTTTATTCTAAATAAGACTGTATGAATAGAAACAATTCTTTTATTACAAAACAAATGGTCATCACAATTTAAAATAAATAATGGTTCAAATAGTTATAACTAATTGAATTGGTTTAGTAAACAAATTTATATTTTAAATCTCTTTTTTTTTATTTTCAAAATATTAATAAATTAATATTATTTTACTTCAAATAAACTTATATGAACAAAAACATTTGTTTTATGATGAAACAAAAGGTAATAACGATTTGAAATAGATAATTGTTCAAATAGTCATAATTATTTGAACTAGTTTGATAAACAAAGTTATTTTTTAAATCCCTTACTAATTTTTGAAATATTAATAAATTTGTTTTATTTTACTTTGAATAAGTTACTAAGAACTAAAAAAATTATTTTACGACAAAACAAAAGGTAATAATGACTTAAAATAAAGAATTGTTCATATAGTCTTAGCTATTTAAATTGGTTTGGCAAATACATTTATTTTTTAAACCTCTTAGTTATTAATTTTCAAAATATTATTACATTAGTATTATTTTATTTCGAATAAACTTGTATGAACAGAAATAATTGTTCTATAACATAACAAAAGGTTATAATAATTTGAAATATATAATTGTTCAAATAGTCATAACTATTTGAACTAGTTTAGTAAACAGATTTATTTTTTACATCTCCTACTTATTAATTTTTTAAATATTAGTAAATTAGTATTATAAAATTTTATATCGAATAGGCTTGTATGATGAAAAACAGTTGTTTTATGACAAAACAAAAGTTCATAATGAGTTGAAATAGATAATTATTCAAATGGCCATAATTTTTGAACTAATTTGATAAACTAATTTATTTTTTAAATCTCTAACTTATCAAATTTTGAAATATTAATAAGTAATATTATTTTATTTTAGATATGTTTTACAATAAAAATAAAAAGGTCATAATAATTTGAAATATATAATTGTTCAAACAGTCATAAATATATGAACTTGTTCAATAAATAGTTTTATTTTTTTATTTCTTGCTTATTAATTTTTTGAAATGTTAATAAATTAGTATTATTTTATTTTGTTCTGACCTTTTGTTTAGTCATATAATAATTGTTTCAATTCATATATGTTTATTTGGAATAAAATAATACTAATTTATTAACATTCAAAAAATTAATAAGCAAGAGATTTGAAAAAATAAATTTATTTATCGAACAAGTTCAAATGCTTATGAATATTTAAGCAATTATCTATTTAAAATTGTTATAACTTTTTGTTTCGTCATAAAACAAGTGTTTTAGTTTATAAAAGCTTATCCAAACTAAAAATAATGCTACTTTATTAATTTTGAAAAGTTAATAAGTAAGAGATTTAAAAAATAAATCAGTTTACCAAATCAGTTCAAATGATTATGGCCATTTGAACAACTATATATTTCAAATCGTTATTATTTTTTATTTTGTCATATAATAATTGTTATTATAACAATTATCTATTTCAAATCGTTGTGACTCATTGTTTTTGTGAAAAAAACAATTATTATGTGCGTACAAGCTTATTCAGATTAAAATAATAATAACTTAATAATATTTCAAAAATTAATAAGTAAGAGATCTAAAAAATAAATTTGATTATTGAATTAGTTCAAATGGTTAAGACTATTAGAACACTTATCTATTTCAAATCATTTTGACCTTTTGTTTAGTCAAAAAATAATTGTTTTAGTTCATACATGCTTATTTAGAATAAATTAATACTAATTTATTAACATTCAAAAAATTAATAAGAAAGAGATTTAAGAAATAAATCTGTTTACCGAATAAATTCAAATGGTTATTACTATGTGAACAATTGTCTATTTAGAATTGTTATAACCTTTTGATTTGTCATAAAATAATTGTTTCAAGTAATACTAGCTTAGATGGAATAAAATAATACTAATTTATTAATATTTCCTAAATTAATAAGTAAAAAATTTTTAAAAATAAATATGTTTACCGAATCAGTTAAAATAATTATGGCCATTTGAACAATTATCGATTTCAAATCATTATGACATTTTGTTTTGTCATAAAACAATTATTTTTTATCATACAAGTTTATTCGAAATAAAATAATACTAATTTATTAATATTTCAAAAATTAATAAGAGATTTAAAAAATAAATCTATTTACCAAACCAGTTCAAATAGTTATGACTATTTGAACAATTATCAATCTTAAATTTTTAAGATCTTTGTTTTGTCATAAAACAATTGTTTTTGGTATTAGAAGCTTATTTGGTTAAAAATAATACTAATTTAATAATATTTCAAAAATTAATAAGAGATTTAAAACATAACTGTGTTTGTCGAACTAGTTCAAATAGTTAAAACTATTGGAATAATTATCTATTTCAAATCGTTTTGACCTTTTGTTTAGTCATAAAATATTGGTTTTATATCTTACAAGCTTATCTAGAATAAAATAATCCAAATTTATTAGTTTTAAAAAATTAATAAGCAAAAGATTTGAAAAAAAATAAATATGTTTATCAAGCAAGTTAAATAGTTATGACTATTTGAACAATTATTTATTTAAAATCATTATAACCTTTTGTTTTGACATAAAACAATTATTTCGGTTCATAAAATCTTATCCAAAATAAAATAATACTAATTTCTTAATATTTCAAAAATTAATAAGGAAGAGTTTTAAACAATAAATTTGTTTACCAAATAAATTTAAATAGTTTGACTATTTGAACAATTATCTATTTAAAATTGTTATGACCTTTTCTTTGGTAAAACATTTGTATCAATTCATACAAGCTTATTCAAAATAAAATAATACTAATTTA
Organism: Durio zibethinus; assembly: GCF_002303985.1. Next base: position 29,790 of record NW_019168125.1, read on the forward strand.
TTAATATTTTGAAAATTAATAAGTAAATGATTTAAAAAGTGAATATGTTTACTGAATCAGCTCAAATAATTATGGTCGTTCCAGTAATTATCTATTTCAAATCGTTATTAGCTTTTGTTTGGTCATATAACAATTGTTTTTATCATACAAGTTTAATCGAAATAAAATAATATAATTTATTAATCTTTTAAAAATTAATGAGTAAGAGATTTAAAAAAATAAATTGCTTACCAAACCAATTTAAATAGTTTTGACTATTTAAACAATTGTATACTTGAAATCGTTATAACTTTTTGTTTGTCATAAAATAATTATTTTTGTTCATACTAGCTTATTCAAAATAAAATAATATTAATCTAATAATATTCCAAAAACTAATAACTAAGAGATTTAAAAAATAAATTTTTTTGCCGAACCAGTTTCAAATAGTTAAGACTATATGACCAATTATCTATTTCAAATCGTTATGACCTTTTGTTTTGACATAAAACAATTTTTTTCAATTTATACTAGCTTATTTGGAATAAAATAAAATGAATTTATTAATATTTCAAAAATTAATAATTAAGAGATTTAAAAATAATTTCGTTTACCTAACCAGTTCAAATAATTATGTTATTTGAATAATTATCTATTTAAAATTGTTATGACCTTCTGTTTTGTCATAAAACAAATGTTTTTGTTCATATAAGTTTTGTTCAGAATAAAATAATACTAATTTATTAATATTCTAAAAATTAATAGGTAGGAGATTTAAAAAATAAATCTATTTACTGAACAAGTTCAAATAGTCATGTATGTTTGAAAAAATTATCA
>NW_019168126.1:0-32596 GCF_002303985.1 Durio zibethinus
TAAAACAATTATAATTAAATCTAACCAGATTTATTATATAATTATAAAAATATTTATAAAATATTAGTTTATTTATAATAGTTAATTTGTATAAGTTTAAATTATAAATATTATTTGAAATTAATAATTTAATTATATTTAATATTTATATAATTAAATATTATTTGGATTATATTTTATTATTAGTAATTATATATATTACTAAATAAATTATAAAACTTATAAATTTATAAATATCTATTATTAATTATTTATTTGTTTAAAATTATTATTAATTTTTATTTAAATTATATTAAATTATTTATAATTTAAAAGATTAGATAATTTAATAATTAAAATATAATTTATTTTAATTTATATAGTATTATTATATAATTTAGTATTTAATTGTTACTACTATTTAATTAAACTAAATAAATTATCTTTATTTAGTAATATTTAAATATTATTAGGATGATTATTATATTAGGATAATTTTAATTATTAGTAAATATTTTTAATAGAATATAAATTTTATTTGATAAAATAACTTAATCCTTTTGTTTTGACAAAAAAACAATTGTTTCAGTTCATAAAAGCTTATCCAAAATAAAATAATACTAATTTCTTATTATTTCAAAAATTAATAAGCAAGATTTTAAAAAATTAATTTGTTTACTGAACAAATTCAAATAGTTTGACTATTTGAACAATTATCTATTTAAAATCATTATGACCTTTTGTTTTGTCATAAAACAATTATTTCAATTCATAGAAGCTTATTCGAAATAAAATAATAGTAATTTATTAATATTCCAAAAATTAATAAGTAAGTGATTTAAAAAATGATTATGTTTACTATTTATAATAAATATTATTTATATAATATTAAGTAAAAGATTATATATAATTAATATTAAATATTAAATATTGTATATAATGTAAAATTATTTTAATATTATAATAAATTAGAATAATAATTTGATGGTTTTGAATAGAAATAATTGTTTAATATAAATTATAGTATATTTTAATTAACTATTATAAGTAAAATAATTTATAATATTTTTTTAATTTCATATTAATACTAATTTATTAACATTCAAAAAATTAATAAGAAAGAGATTTTAAAAAATAAATCTATTTACCGAATAAATTCACATAGTTATTACAATTTAAACAATTGTCTATTTAAAATTGTTATAACCTTTTGATTTGCCATAAGACAATTGTGTTACTTAATATAAGCTTAAATGGAATAAATTTAATATGAGACTAAGAATTATAATATAATTCTATAGGCATAATTAGTTAGTATATTAATTTATAAAATTAATTATTCTACAGTAATTACTATTATATTTTGCTATTGGAAGTATATAATCATATAATACTAATTAATTAATTTAATATATAAAATAAAATATAATTTTATATATTAAATAATAAATTGGATAATTAATTTAATACGCATGTAATCTTATATGCTTGTTATAATATATTAGAATTTTAATTACTTAAATCAATTATTTATTAACAATTACTATATTAAAAAAAAATATAATTTAATAATTAGATTTAATCATTATTATCTATTAATTTATGGATAGAAACAATTGGTTTGTGAATTATTAATATTATTTTAATATTATATATAATATAATGAATAATATTTTAATTTATTATAATAATAATCATATTATTTATCAATTGTATAAAATTGATTGTCTCTATTATTGACTAATATAATATTAGTTTGAAATATTATAAATTAATATAATAATATATTATTATTATATATTAATAAATTAATAACATTTTATTAAAATTAAAATGTTGAATTTAAAGATAATTATGAAATTAAAATATTGTAAGGTTTAATTTTAATTATCTATTATTAATTAAATATTTCATATAGTATATAATATGAATATAATTTAAATAATATTAATTTTTTAATAATAATATTTTTAATTATTATTAGCATTAAATTTATTTTTAAAATTTTTACTTATTAATTTTTGGAACATTAAAAATTTATATTATTTTATTTTAAATAAGCTTGAATGAATAGAACCAATTGTTTTATGACAAAACAAAATGTTGTAATGTTTTGAAATAGATAATTATTAAGATAGTCATAACTATTTGAACTTGTTCGATAAACAAATTTATTTTTTTAATTCTTTTACTTTTTAATTTTTGAAATATTAATAAATTAGTATTATTTTATTTCAAACAAGCTAACATGAATTGAAACAACTGTTTTATTACAAAACAAAATGTTACAATTATAATTATAAATTATAATTTTTTAAATAATAACATTAATTGTAATTATATCAATATTAAATTACTAATTATATTATTATATTATATTAATAATATATTATACAAAACAAAAGGTCATAATTATTTTGAACGTGTTTAAAAAATAAATTTATTTTATATATTAGTAAATTTATATTTTTATTTGGAAATAAGCTTGGTTATGAACAGAAAGCAATTATTTTGTTTTATGGCAAAACAAAAGGTCATATTTACAATTTGAAATAGTTGAATTGCTCAAATCTGCTCTATTATTAATTAAAAATTTTATGACAATATCTAATAAAATTTATTATTACATATTATTGTTTATTATTAATTATAGTTTATTAACTTTTTTGATATAATTCAATTATATTACGGTGATATAAAATTAGTTATGACTATTTAATAACCAATCTGTAATATTAATTATTTATAAGAGTACTAATCATAGTTAAATAAATTAAATATAGTAGTTAAATTATAATAATTAATAAGTAAAGTGTTTATCATTGATAATATATTTAATTTATTTAATTATATAATATTATTATAAATTAAATATTTTATTATAATATAATAAATGTTATATAATATATTATTAATTTAATTATATAATAATATTAATTTATTAAACAATTGAATTAATAGTTATGTATAATTTATCAAACTAATATTTAGATAATTAATAATATTAATTAATTAATATTCTATTATATTAAATAATTAATAAGAATTTATTTAAAACTGTATAGATTAGTAACTTAAGTTATTAATTTTTGATAATATTTAATAAATTCATTTTATTTTATATGAATAAGCCTAGCTATGAATGCAAAAAATTTGTTTTATGACAAAACAAAAGGTCATAACGCCATTTAAAATAGATAATTGTTATATAGTCTTACACTATTTTAAACGGTTCAACAAACAAATTTATTTTTAATCTCTTTAGTTATTAATTTTTTAACAGTCATTTAGTAATATTAGTATATTTTGTTTCGAATAGCTGTATGAAACATGAATAACTGTTTATATGACATAACCAAAAAGGTTTATTTTTAAATAACCTGATCTAAACTATATATTTGTTCAAATAATCATAACTATTTAAATGGGTTCAATAAATAAATTTATTTTTTAAATTCTTACTTATTAACTTTGAAAGATTAATAATTATTATTATTTTATTCTGAAGCTTGTATGATACCAAAAATAATTGTTATATAACCAAACAAAACGTAATATTGGATTTCAAATGAGAGTAATTGTTGAAATAGCCATGAATTATTTGAACTAATTATTTGTTTAATAAACTAATGATATTATTTAATTAATTATTTGCTATTAGCTTTATACAAATATAAAAGTATCATAGGATATATCATATAATCTCTTATATGTTTATATATTACAAGCCCAAAGATTTAAGACTAATTTATATAATTTATTAACAACAATTTAGATAACATTAATAATAATATATTATTTATATATATTCTTAATATTATAATTTATAGATATATGAATGTATTATAATAATTATAATTATTAATAGTTAATAATTATATTATAATTATAATATATATAAATATTATTAGTAAGAGTGTTCAAAAATATAATTATAATTATAATTATATTATTTAATAATTATATATTATTTAATAATAATTTTATATTAAAGGTTAAATTTAAATTATTATTATTTATTAAATTATTTGGTAATATCTTTAACTTCTGAAAAATATTATATTTTTAAATTATAATTATAATTAATTATCAATATCATATTAAATATGATTATATCAATTATTAATATTATAAAAATTATAATTTATATTGAGCTTATTTACTAATCAAATAATTATTTTCGGATTTTAAATATTTAAATATAATTATATTAATAATAATTTAAATTAATTTAATTTAATCAAACTATTGTAAATAATAAGTATAAATATATTATAAATATTTATATAATTAAACTATATTTTATTTTTAAATCTCTTATTAATTTTTCAAATATTAATAAATTAGTATTATTTTATTTTGAATAATTTTTATAAATAAAAAAAATTGTTTGGTAAAACAAAATATCATAACAATTTGAAATAGATAATAGTTCGAATGGATATGACTATTTAAACTTGTTTGGTAAACATATTTATTTTTTAAATATCCAACTTTTAATTTTTAGAATATTAATAAATTAATATAATTTTATTTAGAATAAACTTGTGTGATAAAATAGATTTATTTTTTAAATCTTTACTTATTAAATTTTATTAATTTTAACAAATAGTAATATTTTATTTTGAATATGTTTTTATGCACAAAAACAATTGGTTTATGACAAAATAAAAGGTCATAATGATTTGAAATAGATAATTATTCAAATAGTCATAACTATTTGAACGTGTTCAGAAAACAAATTTATTTTTTAAACTTTACTTATTAATTTTTGGAATATTAATAAATATATTAATTTAAATAATAATTATTTATTATTACAAATAATAAAATATTTTTAATTAAATATTAGTTTATATTTATTAATAAAGTTATTGAATATCTAAATATATTAATGTATAATTATAATTTATATAATTTATAAAAATAATTTGTATTAATTATTAAAATAATTAACTATTATAATTATAATTTAATATAAATAAAATTCTTAGTTATATTATTGTTAGCTCAAGATTTGAATAAACCAAGAGGGGGTGAATTGGTTTTAATGAAAATTCAAAAAACAATATTCAATAAGCACAAATTTTGCTAAACAATTAAACATAATAATTGAAAGTAAATAAGAGATAGGGTTAGAGAATTTGACATCGAGATTTATAGAGGTTCAGTCCTTCCTTAGGCACCTATGTCCTCTCCTTTAGCTTTTCTTACCAAGGAGTTCAATCCACTATGATTTGAAGATTACAACCAAGCTTCTCAGCTTTGCAAACTTAACAATACACATTCTTAAGGGTTATCCTCCCCCTTAAGCTTACAAACTCAAAATACATAATTTTTAAAGTGTTTTGCAAACTCTAAGAACCTTTCAAAGGTTAGGTGTTTCCTAATTGAAGTACACAACAGTTTGGACAAGAAAATAGAGAAAAACTTATATGAATTCTGCATTTTTCTGACTTGAAACAGCTTTGAATGCTTGAGCAAATTGGTAGGTGATAGCAATAAGTTTTCTTGCTCTAGTTGCCCTTGGTCTATAGTGGAATGCTTGATTTATAGGTAGGAAGAAGTTGAAGCCATTGGAATGCATTTAATGCTTCAAACCTACAGAAATTTTCAAACAAAAATTACCGTTGGGAGTTTTTAGCCTTCAGGGGATTGATCCCTTGTCTTAGGGGATCGATTGATTCATGTTGGAGAAGGCTCAATTTTTGGGTTTTCAAACTTGGGGAGCATTATGTTTGGGCAATCGATCGATCCCTTGCCTTAGGTGATCAATCCTCTATGTGAGGGGATAGATCCCTTTTTTGGAAAATAGCACGATGAAAACTTTTTGTACGAAAAAGTGATCAATTCCTTGAATGAGAGGATCGATCTGGTCAATTTGAAACCCTAGCCAATCGATCCCTACAGGGAGGGGATCAATTGATTTTTGCCAAAACATGAAGAATTTCAATTCTGGGAGAAGACAGGATCGATCTGGTAAGGGGGGATCGATCACTTCTATTAAAACTTGCACTATTCAAATTTTGTTCTGAGAATTTGACTTGTTTTGGTTCTCAAATATGTTTTGGCAAGATAAAAGGGTGAAAAAATGTTCAATTTAAGTTAAAAAAGATTGATTCAAGTTAGGTAAATTTTTGTTTTGTCAAATCAAAACTCTTGATCAATTCAAGGCCAACAATCTCCCCCTTTTTGATATGACAAAACCACATAAAAATTTGCATGAAAAACATTTTTCCTTTTGAAAAACAAACTCCCCCCTGAATTTAAGCATAAGTTTTAAGCCAACTAAACAAAATCAATTAGTAGGTAGAGTGATTTGTCTGCTTAATTCTATTAACGAATGAGACCTTAGCCTATTAACTAGCTATGAGGAAATGATCCTTCATGGCTAGCTTCTTAAAGGGACTATGACTGCTTAAACCAAGAAAGTTTAAGGTAATAACAGGTCTATGATGCCTTTAGATGTTTTTAGCTACACATGCGTTACACTGATGTATTCAATGAGTCTCTAGCCTTGGCCAACAGGCTTGGGTAATCTTTGAAATTTCATCATGATAGGCATAGATCATTGCAATTATTGGTCTTCAATGAGGAATTCCTAGTAAGTGCAAGTCATCAACTCACATTGACTACGTTCCTACCCTTTGTACACACTGCCTGTCACTTCTACCAATCAATGGTCTAGTGAAGTGTTTAGATTGTCGCGACATGGACAATGCACTACCTATGACATTATAAGAAGTCCACTAAAACTTATCATTTAGAGGAAGGAGAAGTTGTAACAAGGTTTCCATAGGTGAGCTTACGAAAGGATCATTGTTAAAATTGGCTCAACGAATGACCCATGAATGTGTTAACGAAACACCAAGGGGGTGAGGGTGCCTTCATGGCCTGAGCCCCTTCTGGCCTTAGGCATGTGCAACGATCATTTTGTTCTGCCTTCCGAGCAAATGAAACGATCAACATCATTGCCTATGACCAAATAACAAACCTCGAGCATAAATCATGTCGAGGAACCTAAATGAAAAAGAGCACGTGTACTATCACCACCCTATTTGCAATGCATGCGTAGGTAGCACCATGGCTCTTTTTGTAAGAAAAACCAAAATGACTATTGGTAATGGATATCTTGGCTCTCATATCAATAAAGAATGTAGTGAAATGTGATACTTGGTGTGAATTGTAGAATCTCGTGAACTATTGAGTCTTTAAACACAAGTTGTGTCCCAAGCCCTTAGGCTAAGGGCACGTCTGCCTAGGTGTCATGCATCATCACCCTTAAACCTCTTGCCTATCAGCTCCAATTGAAAGGGCGAAAGATGGCTTCCCATGATCTCGTCGATCATGGTTGGTCCAAAAATGAGTCCCTAACAACGATAGTGTCATGACTGTTAATGGTAAAGTTCACTGCATGCCTTATTCTGGTGAGACATGCACATTGTCCTTCCAGACCCCATCGAACCCTCCACATCATTTGGTTAATGCTCACATTGTGACCCGTTGAGTTTAAGCATATCAATAAGTAGAGGAAAATAAACTTAACAGGATTCCCCTAGTAACGACGAGTGAATTGAGAAGAGCCTAGCTTGAAAATCGAGCATCTTTGTGTTTGAATTGTAGTCTGTAAAAGCGTCCTTAGCGGCAGACCGAGCCTAAGTCCCTTGGAAAAAAGCATCGTAGAAGGTGAGAGCCCTGTTATACCTGGACCCTATCGCACTATTAGGTACTGTCTATGAGTCAAGTTTTTTTGGGAATACAGCCCTAATCGGAGAGTAAATTCTGTCTAAGGCTAAATATAGGTGAGAAATCGATAGTAAACAAGTTCTGTGAGGGAAAAATGAAAAGGACTTTGAAAATAGAGTCAAAGAGTAATTAATAAATTACTTATTAATTTAATAAGTTGAAACAATTCAAATATTAGATAAACAGAAAAAATTATTTTATCACAAAAAAAAATGTCATAACGATTTAAAATAGATAATTATTCAAATAACCATGACTATTTAAACTTGCTCGTTAAATAGATTTATTTTTAAATTTTTTACTTATTAGTTAAAAATTAAGAAATTAGTGTTATTTTAATTTGAATAAGTTTGAATAAATAGAAACAATTGTTTTATAATGAAACAAAGGTCATAAGTTATAATGATATGAAATAAATAATAGTTAAATAGTTATAACTGTTTGAATTTGTTTGATAGATTTATTTTTAAATGTTATACTTATTAATTGTCTGAATATTAATTAATTTGTATTATTTATTCGTAATAAACTTGTATGAATAGAGACATTGTTTTATACAAAACAAATAGTTATAACGATTTAAAATAGATAATTATTTAAATAGTTATATAACTATTATAAACTTAAACAAATCACCTTAGGTTTCAGTTTTAATTACTTGAATATTAATTATTAATAACAAAATATATCAATTAAATAAATAACAATATTAAAATAATTTAATAAATATTGGTCATGTAAACAAATTAAATATAATTACTTGAATATAATTGAAATAATAAATAAGAATAAGTAATAATTATTAATTTAAAAGATAATTGATTTAATAATTGACCATTTAACAAAATGGCCATAAAAATAATAAATTTTTAGATATATTTTAAAATAATCATATCTTAATAATTTAATAAGTAATAATTTGTTATAATTGACATAACAATATATCGATAGTTATTTTATTATCATAAAATAATTTTTTCAGTTCTTAGTAACTTATTTGGAATAAAATAAAACAAATTTATTAATATTTAAAAAATTAATAAGTATGGGATTTAAAAAATAATTTTGTTTGTCAAACCAGTTCAAATAATTATGATTATTTAAATAATTATCTATTTCAAATCGTTATGACCTTTTCTTTTGTCATAAAATAAGTGTTTTTGTTCATATAAGTTTGTTTGGAATAAAATAATGTTAATCTATTCATATTTTAAAAATTAAGAATAAGAGATTTAAAAATAAATCTGTTATTAAACCAGTTCAGTTAGTTATTTAAACAATTCTTTATTCCAATCATTATGACCATTTGTTTGTCATAAATAATTGTTTTTGTTCATACAGTCTTATTCGGATAAAGTAATGCTAATGTATTAATATTTTGAAATTTATAAGTAATGGATTTAAAAAATGAATATGTTGACCTGACCAGTGCAAATAGTTATGACTGTTTGAACAATTATCTATTTCAAATAGTTATGACCTTTTGTTTTATCATAAAGCAATTGTTTTGTTCGTAAAAGCTTATTAAAATAACATAAATCTAATTTATTTGATATTATTAAAACAATGAGCACGAGATTTAAAAAATGAAACTATTTTTCGAACAAGTTCAAATAGTTATGACTATTTAAATAATTATCTATTTCAAATCATTATGACCTTTTTATTTTGTCATAAAACAATTTTTTCTACACATACAAACTTATTTCAAATAAAATTATACAAATTTATTAATATTTAGACATTTAATAAGTAAAAGATTTAAAAAATAAATTTGTTTACTAAATAAGTTCAAATAGTCATAACTGTTTGAACAATTATTTATTTCAAACTGTTATGACATTTTGTTTTATCATAAAACAATTGTTTTTCTCCTTACAAGCTTATTTGGATTAAAATAATATTAAATTTTTAATATTTCAATAATTAATAAGTAAAAGATTTTAAAAATAAATATATTTACCGAACAAGTTCAAATAGTCATAACTATTTGAGTAATTATTTATTTAAAATCATTTTGACCTTTTTTTTGTCCTAAAACAATTGTATCAATTCATATAGGCTTATTTAAAATAAAATAATACTAATTTATTAATATTCCAAAAAATAATGAGTAAGAGATTTAAAAAATGAATCTATTTTCTGAACAAGTTCAAATAGTTATGACATTTGAACAATTATCTGTTTTCAAATTGTTATGACCTTTTTTTGTCATAAAACAATCGTTCCTGTTCATACAAGTTTATTTTGAATAAAATAATATAAATTTATTAATATTTCAAAAATTAATAAGTAAAAATTTAAAAAATTAATTTGTTTTTTGAACATGTTCAAATAGTTATGACCTTTAGTTTCATTATAAACCAAATGTTTCTGTTCATGCAAGCATATTTGAAATAAAATATTACTAGTTTATTAATATTCCAAAAATTGATAAGTAAAAGAGTTAAAAAATAAATCTGTTTACCATGCAAGTTCAAATAGTTATGACTGTTTGAGCAATTATTTATTTCAAATAGTTATGATCTTTTGTTTTATCATAAAACAATTGTTTCAATTCATACAAGTTTATTCGGAATAAAATAATACTAATTTATTAATATTCTGAAAATTAATAGGTAGGAGATTAAAAAAATAAATATGTTTACCGAACAAGTTCAAATAATCATGTCCATTTGAACAATTATCTATTTGAAATCGTTATGACCTTTTGTTTAGTCATAAAACAATCTCTTCATGCAAAATTGGCAAAATAAAATAATACTGATCTATTAATATTTTGAAAATTAATAAAAGATTTAAAAACTAAATCTCTTTACAAAAATAGTTCTATTAGTTATGACTATTTGAACAATTATCTGTCTTAAATCATTATGATCTTTATTTTGTCATAAAACAATTGTTTCTTTCCATACATGCTTATTCGAATTAAAATAATACTAATTTAATAATATTCCAAAAATTAATAAGTAAGGAATTTAAAAAAATAAATATGTTTACCGAACCAGTTCAAATAGTTAAGACTATTAGAATAGTTATCTATTTTAAATCATTCTAACCTTTGTTTAGTCATAAAACAATTATTTCAGTTCATATAAGCTTATTTAAAATAAAATAATACTAATTTATTAACATTTGAGAAATTAATGAGTAAGAGATTTAAAAATATAAATATGTTTACTAAACAATTTCAAATAGATTTGACTATTTGAACAATTTTTTATTTAAAGTCATTATGACTTTTTATTTTGTAATAAAACAATTGTTTCAGTTCATAAAAACTTATACAAAATAAAATAATACTATTTTACTAATATTTCAAAAATTAATAAGTAAGATATTTAGAAACTAAAGCTATTTTCAAACCAGTTCAAATAGTTATGACTATTTAAACAAATATCAATCTCAAATAGTTTATGATCTTTGTATTCTCATAAAACAATTATTAATAATTTAAAATATCGAATAAAATAATATTAATCTAATTATTAATAAAACTATATATTAATATTAACATATTAATATATATGGGAGCTTTTTATTGTTCAATTGAAACAATATTAAAACATTAAATATATAATGTTTATTTCGTTCTTATTATTTTATTATATAATTAATATTATAATTAATTTTAATATTAATAATCATTATTAATTGATTATTTAATTATTATTAAGCTTAAATAGTTATAACTGTTTGAACAATTTTTTATTTCTAATAGTTATGATCTTTTGTTTTGTCATAAAACAATTGTTTCTATTCATACAAGTTTATTCAAAATAAAATAATACTATTTTATTAATATTTTGCAAATTAATAGGTAGGAGATTTAAAAAATGAATCTGTTTATTGAACAAGTTCAAATAGTCATGCTCATGAGAACAATTATCTATTTCAAATTGTCATGACCTTTTGTTTTGTCATAAAATAATTGTTTATGTTCATAGAATTATTCAAAATAAAATAATTTTGAGTTTTAATATTTTAAAAATTAATAAGAGATTTAAAAACTAAATCTATTTACTAAACCAGTTTAAATAGTTATGACCATTTGAACAATTATCTATCTCAAATCATAATGATCTTTATTTTGTCATACAACAATTGTTTCCTTTCATACAAGCTTATTTGGATTAAAATGATACTAATTTAATAATATTTCAAAAATTAATAAGAGATCTAAAAAATAAATATGTTAGCTGAACTAGTTCAAATAGTTAAAACTATCAGAATAATTATTTATTTCAAATCATTCTATCCTTTTTGTTTAGTCATAAAACAATTATTTTAGTTCATACAAGCTTATTTGGAATAAAATAATACTAATTTATTAACATTAAAAAATTAAAGCAAGAGATTTAAAAAATAAATTTGTTTACTAACAATTTCAAATAGATATGCTATTTAAACAATTATTTGTTTAACATTATTTTGAAATTTTGTTTTGTCATAAAACAATTGTACAGATAACAAAATCTTATCTGAAATAAAATAATACTACTTTATTAATATTTCAAAAATTATTAAGTAAGAGATTTAAAAACTAAAGCTGTTTTTTCAAAGCAGTTCTAATAGTTATGATTATTTGAATAAATATTAATCTCAAATCGTTATGATCTTTGTTTGTCATAAAACAATTGTTTTTTATCATATAAGCTTATTTAGATAAAAATAATACTAATTTAATAATATTTTAAAAATTAATAAGTAAGAGTAAAAAATAAATGTGTTTGTTGATCAGTTCAAATAGTTAAGATTATTAGAATAATTTTCTATTTCAAATCCTTTTGACCTTTCGTTTAATCATAAAATAATTGTTTCAATTCATACAAGCATATTCGAAAGAAAATAATGCTAATTTATTAACTTTGAAAGATTAATAAGCAAGATATTTGAAAAACTAAATTTGTTTACCGAACAAGTTCAAATAATTATGATTATTAGAACAATTATCTATTTAAAATCATTGTGAATTTTTGTTTTGTCATAAAACAATTGTTTTAGTTCACAAAAGTTTATCCAAAATAAAATAATACTACTTTTCTTAATATTTTGTAAATTAAGAGATTTAAAAAATAAATCAGTTTACTAACTTAGTTTAAATAATTATGGCCATTAGAACAATTATCTATTTCAAATCGTTATTACCTTTCATTTTGTCATAAAACAGTTGTTTTTCAACATGCAAGCTTATTTGAAATAAAATTGTTAGTACTTTTTGTTTTGTCATAAAACAATTATTTTTGAATGTATAAGTTTATCTAAAATAAAATAATACTAATTTATTAATATTTCAAGAATTAGTACAAGATTCAAAAAATAAATCTATTTACCGAATAAGTTTAAATAATTATGACTATTTGAACAATTATCTATTTCAAATTGTTATAATATTTTGTTTTGTCATAAAATAATTATTTTTGTTTGTATAAATTTATTCGAAATAAAGTAGTACTAAATTAATAATATTCTAGAAATTCATAACTAAAAGATTTAAAAAATATTATGTATTAAATAATTAACTAAAATATTTTAAATTCTTAGTTATAATCTATACAGTTAATAATTCCTTAATAAATTAGATTTAATATTTAAAATTAATATATATTATAGTATTAAATATAACTAGTAAAATATATTTAAATTATTATAATATAATATATAAATACTATTAAACTTTTTATTATTTTTAATAATCAATTTATTTAATTGTTATTTTAATTGATATGATTAAAAGATTTAATCTATTTGATTATTAATCTATTTGATTTTTATTAATTAGTTTTAATATAAATCTTTAAAAATCTAATTATCATACCTATTAGTAATTTTTGAAATAATTATAAAAAACCAATTAGATTTGTAAATCATAATTATTATCTATATGACTTTTTTTTACTAATACTTAATTTTAAAATTAATAAGAAAATAAGCTTTAAAATTAATATATTTAATCTATACAGTTAATAATATAGATAATAGTTATTTAGTTATAACTAATTATCAAAAAATTGTATCAATTTATATAGGCTTATTTGAATTATTGATTTTTTGTAAGCAATTATGTGCTTGCCTAATAAACTTATTAAATTATTAATATTAAAATAAAAATTAAATAATTTATTTATTAAAATTAATAGATTCAATATATATTATCTTTAATTTATTTTATAATCAATATTAAAAATTAATAATAATAGGTAGGAATTATTACTCATGACTTAATTGTTTATTAATTATTACAAATCCTTACAATTAATAAGGATTGAATGAATTTTAAATCGTTATAATTATATTAATTATTTTAATATTTAAAATATATAATAACTATATATTATTAAATAATTTGATTAATATTTATATAATAATTTTTTTAACTCTTACTAATAAACATATAATAATTAGATTAATTAATAAAATATATTGAGAATAATAAGCATATTTGAAATAATATTAATATTAATCTATTTAATATTTTTATCGATATATAAATTAATAATTATTAATAATTTAAAATAATAGATATCTTGTATAAATGGCCTAATCAATATTATATAATTAGTTTTATAGATTATTTAATAGATAAAATAGATATTGATTTGTAGTATTCTATAATAATACTAATATAGATTTATTTTTAAATTTTTACTTATTAATCCTTAGAATATTAGTAAATTTATATTATTTTATTCGAAATAAGCTTGTATGAAAGTAAACAATTATTTTATAACAAAATAAAAGGTCTTAGTGATTTGAAATAGATAATTATTCAAATAGTCATAACTATTTGAACTTGTTCGATAAACAGATTCATTTTTTAAATCTCTTATTCATTAATTTTTTGAATATTGATAAGTTAGTATTGTTTTATTTCAAATAAGCCTATATAAATTGATACATTTTTTTATGATGAAACAAAAGATCAAAACAATTTGAAATAGATAATTATTTAAATAGTTATTACTATTTGAATTTATTTGATAAACATATTTATTTTTTAAATCTTTTACTTATTAATTATCCAAATATAATAAATTAATATTATTTTAATCTGAATAAGCTTTTATGAACAAAAATAATTGTTTTATGACAATACAAAAGGTCATAATGATTTAAAATAAATTTTTCAAATAGTCATAACTATTTGAATTTATTCGGTAAATAGATTTGAAATAAGTTTGTATGAATAGAAATAATTGTTTAAATAGCCATAACTATTTGAACTTGTTCAGTAAATAAATTCATTTTTTAAATCTCTTACTTGTAAATTTTTGGAATATTAATAAATTAGAATTATGTTATTTTGAATAAGCTTGTACGAACAGAACAATTGTTTTGTGACAAAACAAAAGGTCATAATGATTTGAAATAGATATTTGTTCAAACAGTCATAACTATTTGCATTGATCCGGCCAAAAGATGCATTTTCTAAATCTGTTACTTATTGATTTTGAATTAGCATTACTTTATTTTGAATAAGATTATATGAATAGAAATAAATGTTCTATGATAAAACAAATGGTCATAACAATTTGAAATAAATAATTGTTCAAATAGTTATAACTAATTGAACTGGCTTGACAAATAGATTTATCTTTTAAATCGTATTTAATTTATTTCAAATCTATTTGAAATAACTCACAATAGTTTTGTCAATGCATTTAATTACAATTATCCGTAATTATTTATTTTGAATAAGCTTATATGAACTAAAATAATTTTTTTATGACAAAACAAAACTCATAACAATTTGAAATAAAGAATTTTTCAAATAGTCATGACTACTTGATCTAGTTTGTAAACATATTTATTTTATAAATTTTTCACTTATTAATTGTTGAAATATTAATAAATTAGTATTATTTTAATCCGAATAAGTTTGTTTAAATAGAAACTATTGTTTTATAATAGAACAAAAAGTCATAACAATTTGAAATAAATAATTGCTCAAATAGTCATAACTATTTGAACTAGTTTGATAAAATGATTTATTTTTTAGCTTATTTATTAATAGAAAATAATAACTAAGTGATTAATTTTTATGATAATTTGCAATTTTCTATTATAATTATAATAAAAAATTAATATATGTTAAATTTTAATTGGAATATTAATATATTAATAGTATTAATATAATATTATTAATAATATTAATAATTTATTCATACCTGTTAATAATTTATTTAGAATATTAATTATTAGATTAATTATAAAATTAATTATTAATTATATATTATTTATTTATTTTAATAATTCAAAAATAATGAGCAAGAGATTTAAAAAGTAATTCCATTTACCGAACCAGTTCAAATAATTATGATTATTTGAACAATTATTGATTTCAAATTGTTATGACCTTTTGTTTTGTCATAAAACAATTTGTTTTTCAAATAAGTTTGTTCAAAATAAAATAATATTGATTTATTAATATTTTGAAAATTAATAAGTAAGAGAGTTAAAAAATAAATTTATTTTCTAAACTAGTTCGATTAGTTTAACTATTTGAACATTTATTTATTTCAAATATTTATAATAATATAAATGATTGATCTCTATTTATTTATTTTAAATTAAGTAATAAATTTATATGAATATTAAAAATATTCAATTAAAAATTTTTAAATATTATTAAATTTAAATGAACATTAAACAAATTTAAATTAGTATTATGATATTATTTAAATTAAATAAATACTTCAAAAAATTATAAGAGATTTAGACAATAATTCTATAAGTTAATATTATAGAACGGATTTAATTAAATAATATAATATTATTAAGTATAATTATAAACTATTTTATTTAGTTTATAAAATTAAAATACCTAAACTTTAATTATAATTATATAATATTTATTATATTATATTAATTGATAACAATAAACTACTTAAATTTAATTCAATAAACAAGTTTATATTAATTAAATATAAATTAAATAAACATACTTAATTTATTGGTATTTAATATTATAGAAAGGATAAAAGAGATATTAATTATCGATTAGTTAAATGTTATATTTTAAATTATAATTATAATGATTAATTATAGTTATTTTATGAGTAACAAATTAATACAATAGTAGTTTAATTAGCATTACTTTATTCCTAATAACTATCCTAATATATAATGATAATATATATTAATAATATTAGTAATTATAAATATTTTTTAATTAATAATAATATATATTAATTAAAATATTAAAAATTTATAATAATATAAATAATAATTAATTAAATACATATATTTATTTAAATTATTAGTTATTGATATTATAAACATTATTTAATATATATATTAATCCAAGTATCATAATAAAATTATAATATTATAATAAAAATATTATATTGTTTAATTTTTTCAAGTAATTATTCAAATCAATAAATATATATTTATATATATTGGAATAAATAGTTAAAATAATATACTACAATATTATAATAATTATAATATTCAAATAATTTTTTAAGTTATATCTAATTAAATATTATTTAATTATAAATTAGTATTATTTATCGAACAAGTTTAAATAATTATGGCAATTTGAACAATTATTGATTTGGAATCACTATAACCTTTTGGTTTGTCATATAATGATTTTATTTGTTCATATAAGCTTACTTCAAATAAAATAATACAAATTTATTAATATTAAGACAATTAATAAGTAAAAGATTTAAAAAATAAATCTATTTATCGAAGAAATTCAAATCGTTATGACTATCTGAATAATTATTTATTTTAAATTCTTATGACTTTTTTGTTTTGTCATAAAATAAATGTTTCTATCCATACGAGCTTATTCAAATTAAAATAATATTGATTTATTAATATTTCAACAATTAATAAGTAAAAGATTTTAAAAAAATAAGTTTACCAAACAAGTTCAAATAGTCATGACTATTTGAATAATTATCTACTTCAAATCATTGTAACATTTTGTTTTGTAATAAAACAATTGTTTCAATTCATGTGAGCTTATTTGAAATAAAATAATACTAATTTATTAATATTCCAAAAATTAAAAAGTAAGAGAATTAAAAAAATAAATCTATTTATCGAACAAATTCAAATAGTTATGACTATCTTAATAAATATCTATTTCAAAACATTACAACCTTTTGTTTTGTCATAAAACTATTGGTTCTATTCATTCAAGCTTATTTCAAATAAAATAATAAAATTTATTAATGTTCCAAAAATTAATAAGTAAAAATTTTAAAAATAAATTTATTTAAAAATTAATGTTCCAAAACCAATTGTTTCTATTCATACAAATTATTCAGAATAAAACAATACTATTTTATTACTATTTTGAAAATAAATAAGAGATTTAAAAACTAAATCTCTTTATCAAACCAATTCAAATAGTTATGACTATTTGAACAATTATCTATCTTCAATTGTTATGATTATTGTTTTGTCCTAAAACATTTAATTTTTGTTCAACAAGCTTATTCAGAGTAAAATATTGCTAAATTAATACTATTCTAAACATTAATAAGTAAGGATGTAAAAAATAAATGTGTTTGTTGAATCAGTTCAAATAGTTAAGACTATTAGAACAATTATCTATTTCAAATCATTTTGACCTTTTGTTTAGTCATAAAATAATTGCTTCAACTCATACATGCTTATTCGAAACAAAATAATACTAATTTATTAATATTCAAAAAATTATTAAGTAAGAAATTAGAAAAAAAATCTATTTATCGAACAAGTTCAAATATTTTTGACTATTTGAACAATTATCTATTTCAAATTGTTATGACCTTATATTTTATCATAAAACAATTGTTTTAGTTCATAAAGGCTTATTTGAAATAAAATAATATTACTTTATTAATATTATAAAAATTGATAAGTTAGAGATTTAAAACATAAATCAGTTTATCGAATTAGTTCAAATAATTATGGCCATTTAAACAATTATCTATTTCAAATCATTATGAACTTTTGTTTTGTCATAAA
Organism: Durio zibethinus; assembly: GCF_002303985.1. The sequence continues at coordinate 18,697 of NW_019168126.1, forward strand.
ACAATTATTTTTCATCATACAAGCCTATTCAGAATAAAATAATACTAATTTATTAATATTTAAAAAATAAATATGTTTATCAAATCAGTTCAAATAGTTATGACTATTTGAACAATTATATATTTTCAATCATTATAACCTTTTGTTTTGTCATAAAACAATTATTTATCTTCATACAAACTTATTCGAAATAAAATAATACTAATCTAGTAATATTATGAAATTTAATAACTGATAGATTTAAAAAATAAATTTGTTTACCAAACCAATTCAAATAGTTAAGGCTATATGAATAATTATCTATTTTAAATCGTTATGACCTTTTGTTTTGTCATAAAACAAATGTTTTTGTTTATATAAGTTTGTTCAAAATAAAATAATATTAATTTATTAATATTTCAAAAATTAATAAGAGATTTAATAAATAAATCTATTTACCATACTAGTTCAATTAGTTATAACAATTTGAACATTTATTTATTTCAAATCATATTAAATTAATAATTTGTTAATAAATTTGAATCATACCTTTGTAATTTAAACTTATTAAAAGTTTTTTAATTAAGTTGTCATAAAACAAACAGCTAAATAATTAGAACAATATAATAGTTGCTGTAATTAATTAAAATATTTATTACTAATAATTTATAAATATTTATAAAATATTATAGGAAAAAAACTACAAATAATAGAATTTATTATTAAATTATCCTAATACCTAATAATAATAATATTAATATTATTTATTATTAATATCAATATTAATTATTATTAATTAATTATATATTAATAATTTAATTAAACTTATTAATTGTTTAGTTGTCTAAATAGTCATAACTATTTAAATTTATTCAGTAAATGAATTTATTTTTTCAAATCTTTTGCTTATTAATTTTTTGAATGTTAATAAATTTAGATTATTTTATTCCAAATAAGTATGTAAGATATAAAACAAATATTTTATGACCAAACATAAGATTGGAATGATTTGAAATAGATAATTATTCTAATAGTTTTAACTATTTGAATTAGTTCGACAAAAAAGTTTCTTTTTTAAATCTCTTATTAAATTAGTATTATTTTTAACTAAATAAGCTTCTATGATAAGAAATAATTGTTTTATGACAAAACAAAGATCTTAATGATTTGAGACTAATAATTGTTCAAATAGTCATAACTATTTAAACTCGTTCGATAAACATATTTATTTTTTTAAAATCTCTTACTTATTAATTTTTGAAATATTAAAAAATTAGTAATATTTTATTTGGAATAAGCTTATATGATCAAAAACAAATATTTTATGACAAAATAAAAGGTCATAATGATTTGAAACAGATAATCATTCAAATGACCATAATTATTTTATTCTTACTTATTATTTTGGAAATATTAATAAATTAGTGTTATTTTATTCCCTCTAAGCTTGTATTAACTTAAATAATTGTTTTATGACAAATCAAAAGGTTATAATGATTTTAAATAGGAAATTGTTGAAATGGTAAACAAATTTATTTTTTTAAATCTCTTTTTTGAATGCTAATAAATTATTATTAATTTATTCTGAATAAGCTTGTATGAACTAGAACAATTATTTTATAACTAAACAAAAGGTCAAAACGATTTTAAATAGATAATTGTTTTAATAGTCTTAACCATTTGAACTGCTTTGTAAAAAAATTTATTTTTTAAATTTCTTACTTATTAATTTTTAAAATATTATTAAACTGGTGTTATTTTAATCAGAATAAGCTTGTACGAACAAAACAATTGTTTTACAACAAAAGAAAAGGTCATAACGATTTAAAATAGATAATAATTCATATTGTCGTAACTATTTTAACTAGTTCAATAATTAGATTTATTTTTTAATTTTCTTGGTTATTAAGTTTCAAAATATTATTAAATTACTATTATTTTTTCTAAATAAAATATCATGAATAGAACCAATTGTTTAATGGCAAAATAAAATGTTATAACAATTTAAAATAGATAATTATTCAAATAGTCAAAACTATTTGAAATGGTTTGGTAAACAAATTTACTTTTTAAATCTCTTACTAATTAATTTTCTAAATATTATTAAATTAGTATTATTTTATTTTGAACAAACTTATCTTAACAAAAACAATTGTTTTACGATAAAACAAAAAGTAATAATGATTTGAAATAAATAATTATTCAAATAGTTATAATTATTTGAACTGGTTTAGTAAATATAATTATTTTCTAAATCTCTTATAATTTTTTGAAGTATTAATAAATTAGTTTTAATAGTCAATGTATTATTTTATTAATAACTAATATTTAAATGAACATTTAAAGATTTGTTAATATTATTAATAAAGAGTATTATTGATTAGTACTTATTAAATAGTTTATTGTTATCGATTAATATTATCGATATTATAGTATAATTTGAATAATATTAATAATAACTATTAATTATTAATTTATTTTTTTAATATTATATAATAAAATGACTTGAAATATATAATTGTTTAAATAGTCATAATTATTTGAACTAATAATAAGGTATATAGTACTAATGTTAATTATAAAATTAATTATAATAATTAAATCATAATAAATTAGTGTTATTTTATTTCAAATAAGCTTGTATGTTGAAAAATAATTATTTTATGACAAAATGAAAGGTAATAATGATTTAAAATAGATAATTGTTTAAATGACCTTAATTATTTAAGCTGATATTGTTATTCATATATTAGTAATTCATAAAATATTATATATAATATAATTATAAATAAACAATTATTATATTTAAAGTATTATTTAAATATATAAATATAAGTATTAATAGTATTTTATCATATAATTGATTAAAAATTATAGTTTAAATATATACTATAAATATCAATTATAGTATTAATTGTTATAAATATATAGTTAATAATTATATTATCAAAAATTTATAATAAGAGCTTATAAATTTTATATTTATTAATTTAATCTTATAATAATATATATAGATTATTATTTAAACTATAATGACTATTATAATAACATTAAATATTACTATTAAATAATAATAATAATATTATTAATAATATAACTATAATTAATTTAATAATTATTTATTTATTTATTTATAATCGTTATGACTATTATTATTATTATTAATTACTTAAGTATATTGATAATTAATATTTAAGAATAATATTTTATTATTAATAGTCAATTAACTATTTAAACAAATATCTAATATAATTATAAATAAACAATTATTATTATTATTAGGTATCATAATAATAATTAAAAATATTATTAGTTTACTTTTTAAATATGAATTATTAAATTTACATTAATAATCTATATTTTAAATTCTAATAAATTTAACTATTCTAAATAAAATAGTATGAACAGAACCAATTGTTTGATGATAAAATAAAAGGTTATAATGATTTGAAAGAAATAATTACTAAATTAGTTAAAACTATTTGAAATGGTTTGGTAAGCAGATTTATTTTCTAAATATTAATAAAACAATATTATTTTATTTCAAACAAACTTATATTAACAAAAACAATTGTTTTATGACAAAACAAATTTAAACTTAAATGAGAATAATATTCAAATAGTTATGAATATTTGAATTATAAGATTTCAAATATAAAAAATTAATAACTAAGAGATTTAAAAGGTAATATTTTTCTAATTATTTAGCTATTGTTTTATGACAACTCAATTAAAAAACTTTTAATAAGTTTAAATTACAAAAGGTACTATTCAAATTTATTAACAAATTATTAATTTAGTATGATTTGAAATAAATAAATGTTCTTATAGCTAATTGAACTAGTATGGTAAATAAATTTATTTATTAAATCTCTTAGTAATTTTTGAAATATTAATAAATTAATATTATTTTATTTCGAACAAACTTATATGAATAAAAACATTTGTTTTATGACAAAACAAAAGGTCATAACGATTTGAAATAGATAATTATTCATATAGTCTTAACTATTTGAATTGGTTCGGTAAACAAATTTATTTTTTAAATTTATCAGTTATTAAACAATTTGTAAATTATCAAATAATTTATATAAATTATTTATTTATTAATATTATTAATTAATTATAATTAATTATGAATTATGTTAAACATTAGTTTATATGAATATAATTAATAATTTCTTAAGGGATTTAATTATATTAATAAATATAAATTATAAAATTATAAAATGTTTATTATAATTAAATATATAAATTTAATTCAAATAGATCTATTATTAGTATATTATTGTGAATAATATTTCCTTATAATAATCTTATTCAAAATAAAATAAATTAATATGAACTGGTAATAATTATATTTATAAATTATAAAATAGATCAAATATAATTTAATGAATAATTTTATTATGATACTTAATTACGATTCTAAATAGTAATAATTATCTGAATCAATGACTCGATGTATTTGAAATATTTATTTTAATAATATTAATAATAATAAATATTAATAAATTAGTATAAAAATTATTACTATTTAGAATCATTATAACCTTTTGACTTGTCATCAAATAATTATTTCAGTTAATACAAGCTTAGATGGAATAAAATAATACTAATTTATTAATATTTTCTAAATTAATAAGTAAAAGAATTAAAAAATAATTATAATCATTTGAATGATTATCAATTTCATATCGTTATGACATTTTGTTTTGTCATAAAATAATTATTTTTTATTATACAAGTTTATTCAAAATAAAATAATACTAATTTATTAATTCAAATATCAATAATAAATATATTTTTATAACTTAATAATTATTGATAATAATTAAACTAAATTATTATTAAATAATAGTATTGTTTGAACATTTAAATATTAGTTATTTAATAATTAAACTTTAATTAAATATAAATTAAATAATAGTTATTAGATATTAGTTTAATAAGTTAATTAATTATATAATTGTTATATAATAGTTTAATAAAAAAACTATTTAATATATAATAATTATAATAGTAATTTATAATTATTAACTATTAATAATGATAAACATTTCAATTAATTATTATAATAATATAATTTATTATACTAATTAAGTAAACATTATTATAATAATTATTAATTATTAGGATTAATATATAATATTTAATATCTATAATTAATAGTCTATATATTAAATTAATAATAATTAATATTATTTTATTTGATTAATTGTATATTAATTACTAAAATAAAAGGTTATTTTTATTAATCTTATATATTAATTTAATTATTTAATAATTAAGTATTATTGTTATTTAAATCCTAAAACCAATAATATTTTTAATTATATTATAATTATATTATAAATTATGTAATATATTTTAACCAATAAAATAATTAAAATAGTCATAACTATTTGAACTTATTTGGTAAACAAATTTATTTTTTAAAAATTTCTTGCTTATTAATTTTCTAAATGTTAATATAATATATCAAATATAATTTGTTATTACTAGTTTAATTAAATTATAATTACATAAGCATGGCAATATAGATAAATTATAATAAATTATTATTATTTAACTAGTTTATTTAAATAATTATTATACTATATTAATTATAATTCATTAATTTTTAATTTAATAATATTATTATATAGTCATGCCTTATCTATTTGTTATTTAGGTAATGATTAATATTAATACTTACTTTAAATTATAATAAATTTATTATACTAAATTTATAATCTCTTAATATTTATAATAAGATTATAAATTATTACTTTTTATATTTTCAATTATTAATTATAAATTAGTACAATTTGATTTTTATTATTTTTATTTAATTCCAAATAAAAATATAATAACTATTTACATTTGGAATTAAATATTTAAGTAATAAAAAATATTACTAATAATAATAATTAGTAAGTAAGTTTATTATAATATAATATTATATTTAATATTATAAAATTTAAAGTAGATTAATATTTGAATAATAATAATATAAATTTAATATAAACAATTCATATTATTTATTATAAGCTAATAATTTAATTATAGTTTAATTAATAAATTAAATATTTATTAAAGTAGAATTAATAGTCAAAATTAGTAAACTTTTATTTAAGTCAAATAGTTAATAATTAATTAAACAATATTAATTATAATTTTTAATGACTCAATGTATTATAGTTTAATATTAATCAATTAATATTAATTAATTATGTAACAGTTTATATTGTCATATGTATATAAACTAATTAATACTCTATTAATAATTAGATTAAATAATTAGATTTTTTGTATTAATTATTAAGCTATTGCAATATTTATTACTTAAAATAAATTTTAATATTTATTTTTAATTTAAACAAATTAATATATTAAAACAATATATATTAGTTTAAATATTTAAATATTTATATTATATATTAATTAATTATATATTATAATTAAATTAGATTATTATTTAATTATAACAATTATTTTAATTTTAAATTAATAACTAAAAATTTAATTAATTTTAATATATAAATAAATTAGATTTAATATTTAATAACAATTATTTTAATTTTAAATTAATAACTAAAAATTTTAATTATATAAATAAATTAGATTTAATATTTAAAATTAATATATATTATAGTATTATATATTAGTAAAAATATATTTAATAATAATTATTAAAATATTTGTTAAATATTTTGAAAATTAATAAATATAATTATTTATTTATTAGTTATATTAAATTAAAATCAATAATTCATATTAATGTCTTTATTTTATTATCATACAAGCTTAATCATAATAAAATTTATCTAATAATTATGGTTTAATTAATAAAATATATAATTATTATCCAATAATTAGGTTTAATAAATAAGCATATTGAACAAATAATTTTCTTAATAAAATTATAATCTATTAAATAATAATGATTAGTTTTAATAATTTAATTAGTTTAAATATTAATTAGAACAATTAATTATTACTATATATAATAACTATATTATATAAGAATAATAATTTTAATAAAAATATTATAATTATTAAAATTATTGATAATAATTTATTAATTATTTTAAAATTATCATTTTAAATTAATTTAACAAAATAGCTTTATTTTCTAAAATTTAACTTATTAATTTTTAAAATATTAATAAATTTATATTATTTTATTCAAAATATGCTTGCATGAACAGAACCAATTGTTTTATGACAAAAGAAAATATCATAATGTTTTGAAATAGATAATTATTTAGATAGTCATAACTATTTCAACTTGATCAATAAGAAACAATTGTTTTACAACAAAATAAAATATCATAACAATTTGAAATAGATAATAATTCAAATGGACATGACTATTTGAACTGGTTTGGTAAATTAATTAATTTTTTAAATCTTCAACTTATTAATTTTTAAAATGTTAATATATTAGTAATATTTTATTCCAAATAAACTTATATGAATAGAAACAATTGTTTTATAACAAAACAAAAGATCATAATGATTTAAAATAAATAATTGTTCAAACAATCATAACTGTTTGAACTCACTCGGTAAACAAATTTATTTTTTAAATATTTTACTTATTAATTTTAGAATATTAATTAATTAGAATTATTAATTATTATAATTTAATTAATTATAATAAATATGAATTATTGGTTATTAAACCTACCTTTCATCAACATTGTTCAACAAGTATTATGAAGCCCTCAAACAACTTACAAAATTTAGGTTTCTTTTATTTGATATTAATCTCAAAACGTCTCATAATTTTCCATCAAGTGTGCCCTATTAACTTTTGTGGAAATCTAATATTCATTATTGCTTGATTTGTTGACTTTGTCTATTTTAGTTAAGTCTCTTATTTTTAGAATAATGAGTGATTTGGGTAATTATACCGAATCCATTAGTTATTTTTTTATTATGTGTAGAGAGTAAAATCTCTTCTTTGATTTGCTATTTGTGGGAAAACACTTATTTACAGTTGGTTGTAATATTGTAATCTGTATATTTATATTTGTATCTCTAGAATTAAGGACAAAATATTAGGATAGACAATACCTTAAATATATGATTGGTTTTAGGAAGATTTAGTTTCCTAGTTTACTCACTAGTTAGTTGTATATAAACCTAAGGTGCTTATATAATAAACTTATTAAATTATTAATATTAAAATAAAAATTAAATAATTTTTAGTTATAATATTAGTTATTTAAACTTTTAATAGGCCCCCATCACATGTAGGTGAAGAGAAAAGAAGCCTTCCACATGACAAATTAGGAAAGGGCAATGAAAAGAAAGTCCTGGCTCTCATACCATGTGAAAAAACTAAGAAATAAAACTATGTGAAAAACTAAGAGTAAAACTAAATGTATATTGAAAAACTGCTCGTAAAGAATTATCAATATTATCTTGTAATATTAAAATAATGATTAATAATTATTTAAAGTTCAATTCAATTTTACTAACTTTAGTAAACTTTTTTTTATTAAAAAATGGAGATATCCATTTTATAAGATTGAAAAGTAAACTTATTCAAACTAATTGTTGATACAAATTTTCTTGGATAAGATTAATAACAATGTAGGTCTTTAGTCTCCAATTTATTGGTCAAAATGAAATTCAATTAGAATTTTCCTACAATTGAGTTAGATATTAAAGAATATGGAGAAAGAATTCAAATATTATTTTACATCAAGTTTTTTTTATTGTTGATTATTAAAACAATTAACTAAGGCTTGAAACTTTATATATATGACAATAAATTTAAGATATATGTATATCTCTTAAGTCCTATTGTGTTGTTCATAATTAAAATCTCAAACCAGTTCATTAAAAAGGATATAATTTGAACTAACCAATATTAAAGTTAATCAAATGATTGTATAAAATAATTGATTTGGAAATATAAATTAATAATTGGTCAAATGATGGAATTTTTTAGTAATAATTTGAATTATTACCCTAGCCCCCACTATCAAGCATTTAAGTTAAGTTTTATAATTGTTTTTTTAGTGATTAAAAAGGTCATTTTTAATTGTTATTACCTATTTTAAATAATTCAATAAAAATTAGATGAGAAAGTGAAGGACGAAATCAAGCAAGAGCTGTAGATCACTTGTCACGGGTCGAGACTTAAGCTCCGAACCCACGCGGCTTCGGGACCCGGACATTCACCCTTTCGGCATCCCAGATCAGCCTGATCGTCATGGTTCACACCCTTGTGAGGTATTGTCCACTCTGACCCCTTGGCCTCACGGTTTTGTCCTTCAAAAGGTGCCTCATAAGGTTGAGGTAGTGTGAACCGTTTTTATACCCCAGGGACCCTCCTATTATGTTCAATGTGGGATTCATGACTCCCCCTTAGGTCCGTGACATTCTCCCGCACCCAACCTCGTGACGCCCTCGTCACGGAGGCTGGCCACCCTGCCTACCTCCCTCGAGGTGCCCGGGTCTCGGAGCCGCACGGATTCGGAGCTTAAGTCTCGACCCGTGACAAGTGGTATCAGAGCCAGTCCTAAACCGTTCGATCCACACCAAGCACCTCAGAGGAGGCAATGAAAATTCTCCTATTCATAATTGATGTTTCATTCTAAACTTTGACTTTCTCTATTTATGATCATGTTAATTGAACATGTTGAGCTTAGAATTCCAATACATTGTACTAATAAGGTAAATAGAACTATGGAAGAATCTATAATTAAGAATGTGGCAGAACAGAATTTAGAATCGAAAGATATACAATGAAACACCAACTACCTTACATTATCCGTACTTTTTTTCTTTTCGAATAACATATTAGCATTATTCTTTGGAAAAACTTGGATTTCTTAAGGGAAGGAAATCACAAAATCTAGCTGATGAGTTCATATCTGAGCTTGAGTAGCATTGGATAAACTTACCTTGATGCAATTCCTATGCTTCCAGTGTCATTTTTCTCATAAGGGATGAAAGGCTGGATCAAGCATCAATTGATAGTTTTATTGCAAACTAATAGTTTTGGTTCACATGATGTAACTTATGTTATAGAAGATGGTTAATAATATTAATTAATGAAATATTATTATATATAATTGTATTAATTATATATATTATTCTTATCAATTACAATAAAAATTATTATATGATCTGTAGCTCATTAATAATTATTATATAATAACACAATAAGAATAAAATTATTAATATTATTGTTTAATTGAATAAATTATATTAATTATTAATATTATAAGAATTATTATAAAGATTATATAATAATTTAAAATCAATTAATTTATTATATATTAAAATTAATATCGAGATAATATTGATTATAAATCTAATTGGTTTTTAATTAATTATTAATATTATAAATTAATATAATATTAATTACATAAATATATAATAATAATTAAGTAAAAATCTCTACTTAATTCAGTTAATATTATACATAACTAAATAATTAGATTGATTATAATTAAATTATAAATTATAACAATAATTATTTAAAATTAATTAAATTTAATATTTTAATTATTAATTTATTTAATTAATATTTAATTGTAATTAAATAAATTCTAATTTATTTTTTAAATCTCTTACTTATTAATTATTGAAATATTAGTAAATTAGTTTTATTTTAATATGAATAGGCTTGTATGATAGAAAAACAATTGGTTTATGATGAAACAAAAGTTCATAATTATTTGAAATAGATAATTATTTAAATGGCTGTAATTATTTGAACTGATTTGATAAACTAATTTATTTTTTAAATCTCTAACTTATCAATTTTTGAAATATTAATAAGTAATATTATTTTATTTTGAATAAGCTTTTATGCACTGAAACATTTGTTTTATGATAAAATAAAAGGTCATAATGATTTTAAATATATAATTATTCAAATAGTCATAACAATTTTAACTTGTTCAGTAAACTGATTTATGTTTTTTAATTTCTTGCTTATTAATTTTTTAAATGTTAATAATTGGCATGTATAAGCTGAAACAATTATTTTATGACTAAACAAAAAGTCAAAACGAGTTGAAACAGATAATTGTTCTAATAGTCTTAACTATTTGAACTGATTCGACAAACACATTTATTTTTAAATTCTTATTAATTTTTGAAATAGTAATAAATTAATATTATTTTATTTTTAATAATTTTGTATGAATACCAATTATTCTAAATAATTGGTATTATTTTACAACAAAACAAAATGTCATAACGATTTGAAATAGATAATAGTTCAAATGGACATGACTTTTTGAACTTGTTTGCTAAATAGATTTATTTTTTAAATCTCCAACTTATTAATTTTTATAATATTAATAAATTAATATTATTTTATTTCGAATAAACTTTTATGAATAGAAACAATTGTTTTATGATCAAACAAAAGATCATAATGATTTGAAATAAATATTTGTTCAAATAGTCATAACTATTTAAACTTGCTTGGTAAATAGATTTTTTTTAATCTTTTACTTATTAATTTTTGAAAATTTAATAAATTAATATTATTTTATTCTGAATAAGTTTGTATGAACAGAAACAATTGATTTATCACAAAACAAATAGTCATAAAAATTTGAAATAGATAATTGTTTAAATAGTCATAACTATTTAAACGTGTTTAGAAAAATAAATTTATTGTTTAAATTATTATTTATTAATTTTTTGAATATTAATAAATTTATATTATTTTATTCAAAATAAGCTTTTATGAATAGATCCAATTGCTTTCTAACAAAACAAAAAGTCATAATGTGTTAAAATAGATAATTATTTAGATAGTAATAACTATTTGAACTTTTTCAGTAAACAAATTCATTTTTGAAATATTAATAAATTAGTATTATTTTATTTTTAATAATTTATATTAACTGAAACAATTGTTTTATTACAAAACAAAAGGTCATAATGATTTGAAATAGATAATTATTTAAATAGTCAGACTATTTGAACTTATTCAGTAAATATATTTATTTTTTAAATATTTTACTTATTAATTATCAAAATATTAATAAATTAATATTATTTTAATCTGAATAAGCTTGTTGAATAGAAACAATTGTTTTATGACAAAACAAAAAGTCATAACAATTATCTATTTCAAATTGAACTCAAAATAATACTAATTAATTTAGAAAGAAAAAAATCAACAGGTCGAAAATGATAGCTAATGGATATATATATTTTTTTTAAAAGCGAATTTGAAGGATGGCCATTTTTCATTTCAAGTATGGATATTTCTATTGAAAAAGAATTCTCAGGAGACGAAGTTATTTCCTTATTGATGTTAGATTTATTTGAATGTCTCATTTGCATGCTGTCACAATCAACTCTTTTCTTTTTATCTTTTTTTCTCTATCTTTTTAATATTCGTGTTTAGAATGTTCTATCTCAACTTTCTACTTAATTGAAGTCTAATGTTGAAATCTTTATTACACAATCCACTTTAGATGTTTGTCAATCAGAATGGTGTAAAGGTTTAATTTATTTAGTATGCAGCCTACCTAGGTTTAGGTTCAATGGATAGTAGTCGTAAAATGACTAACAATTTGAAGTTTTTTCAAATAGTTTTAATGTCTGATATTTTTGCGATAATAATTCAAGGAACGGACAGTTTTTTGCTAAAATGGTTAGTGTTCCATTGACTTTGTATTCTAACTGATCGACAAAGTCTATTACTATGACATCAACATGTCCAATGACTTTTGGAAAGATTGCCAATCCATATAGAGCTATAGCCATTGCCATTAACCTTTGATTATCATCCAAACATGTATCAACTTGAGGCAAGCTAAGTCCAAGCATTTGGACAAGCTTTTTACGATAACCCACCTTATTTGACTAATAACTTTTATATGGGTTTGGCAAATCAAAACAAAGTAAAACCATGTAATCTTCAATTGCAAGCACTATATCTGTTTCATTAAAGATGAAACACTTATAAGAAGAATCCCAAAACTGAAGGATGGCTCTGATCATATTATTGTCCACATCCACTTGAAGCAGTGAAGCTATGTCTCCATATTTATTCTCAAATACCTTCTTCCTTGTCTTACTCATGCATCCCTAAATATTACTTAGGTCAGCTAGGTTATTTTGTTGGAGATAGAGATGAACTCTCTTAGGCAATGATGAGATAAAACCCTCAAGCAAACAATTACCCGATTTTCTTTAACTTCCTCTGACTTGATTTTCAATTGATGAGCAGATTCATAACAAACTGATGTAGACTTTGATTGCATTTGGCTTTCCATGGATGTAGGTATGAATAATATTAAAATCAATATAATTATATAAATCTTTAAAAATCTAATTATCATACCTATTATTAATTTTTGAAATAATAATAAAAAACCAATTAGATTTATAAATCATAATTATTATCTATATGGCTTTTTTGATTTATAATAATTTGAAATAGATAATTGTTCAAATAGTAATAACTGTTTGAACTGGTCATAATTATTTAAACTGGTTTGGCAAATAGATTTATTTTTTAAATCTCTTACTAATTCTTGAAATATTAAAAAATTAGTATTATTTTATTTCAAATAAGCTTGTATGTTGAAAAGCAATTGTTTTATGATAGAAAGAAAGGTAATAACAATTTTATTTAATAAGCTTGTATGTTGGAAAACAATTGTTTTATGACAAAACAAAAGGTAATAATGATTTGAAATATATAATTATTCAAGGCCATAATTATTTGATCTAATTTGGTAAGCTGATTTATTTTTTAAATCTCTTATTAATTTTTGAAATATTAATAAAGTAGTATTATTTTATTTTGCATAAGCTTTTATACTGAAACAATTGTTTTATATAAAACAAAAGTTCATAATAATTTTAAATAGATAATTGTTCAAATAATCATAACTATTTGAACTTGTTTAGTAAAGATTTATTTTTTCAAATCTCTTAC
>NW_019168126.1:33596-179646 GCF_002303985.1 Durio zibethinus
GTAAGAGATTTGAAAAAATAAATCTATTTACTAAACAAGTTCAAATAGTTATGATTATTTGAACAATTATCTATTTAAAATTATTATGAACTTTTGTTTTATTATAAAACAATTGTTTCAGTATAAAAGCTTATACAAAATAAAATAAAATTACTTTATTAATATTTCAAAAATTAATAAGAAATTTAAAAAATAAATCAACTTACCAAATTAGATCAAATAATTATGGCTTTGAATAATTATCTATTTCAAATCATTATTACCTTTTGTTTTGTCATAAAACAATTGTTTTCCAACTTACAAGCTTATTAAATAAAATTGTTATTACCTTTCTTTCTATCATAAAACAATGCTTTTCAAGATACAAGTTTATTTGAAACAAAATAATACTAATTTTTTAATATTTCAAGAATTAGTAAGAGATTTAAAAAATAAATCTATTTACCAAACCAATTTAAATAATTATGACCAGTTCAAACAGTTATTACTATTTGAACAATTATCTATTTCAAATTATTATAAATCAAAAAAGCCATATAGATAATAATTATGATTTATAAATCTAATTGGTTTTTTCTTATTATTTCAAAAATTAATAATAGGTATGATAATTAGATTTTTAAAGATTTACATAATTATATTGATTTTAATATTATTCATACCTACATCCATGGAAAGCCAAATGCAATCAAAGTCTACATCAGTTCGTTATGACTTTGCTCATTAATTGAAAATCAAGTCAGAGGAAAGTTAAAGAAAATCGGGTAATTGTTTGCTTGAGGGTTTTATCTCATCATTGCCTAAGAGAGTTCGTCTCTATCTCCAACAAAATAACCTAGCTGACCTAAGTAATATTTAGGGATGCATGAGTAAGACAAGGAAGAAGGTATTTGAGAATAAATATGGAGACATAGCTTCACTGCTTCAAGTGGATGTGGACAATAATATGATCAGAGCCATCCTTCAGTTTTGGGATTCTTCTTATAAGTGTTTCATCTTTAATGAAACAGATATAGTGCTTACAATTGAAGATTACATGGTTTTACTTTGTTTTGATTTGCCAAACCCATATAAAAGTTATTAGTTAAATAAGGTGGGTTAGCGTAAAAAGCTTGTCCAAATGCTTGGACTTAGCTTGCCTCAAGTTGATACATGTTTGGATGATAATCAAAGGTTAATGGCAATGGCTATAGCTCTATATGGATTGGCAATCTTTCGAAAAGTCATTGGACATGTTGATGTCATAGTAATAGACTTTGTCGATCAGTTAGAATACAAAGTCAATGGAACACTAACCATTTTAGCAAAAACTGTCCGTTCCTTGAATTATTATCGCAAAAATATCAGACATTAAAACTATTTGAAAAAACTTCAAATTGTTAGTCATTTTACGACTACTATCCATTGAACCTAAACCTAGGTAGGCTGCATACTAAATAATTAAACCTTTACACCATTCTGATTGACAAACATCTAAAGTGGATTGTGTAATAAAGATTTCAACATTAGACTTCAATTAAGTAGAAAGTTGAGATAGAACATTCTAAACACGAATATAAAAAAGATAGAGAAAAAAAGATAAAAAGAAAAGAGTTGATTGTGACAGCATGCAAATGAGACATTCAAATAAATCTAACATCAATAAGGAAATAACTTCATCTCTTGAGAATTCTTTTTCAATAGAAATATCCATACTTGAAATGAAAAATGGCCATCCTTCAAATTCGCTTTAAAAAAAAAAAAGAAAATATCCATTAGCTGTCCTTTTCGGCCTGTTGAGTTTTTTCTTTCTAAATTAATTAGTATTATTTTGAGTTCAATTTGAAATAGATAATTGTTATACTTCTTGTTTTGTCATAAAATAATTGTTTCTATTCAACAAGCTTATTCAGATTAAAATAATATTAATTTATTAATATTTTGATAATTAATAAGTAAAATATTTAAAAAATAAATATATTTACTAAATAAGTTCAAATAGTCTGACTATTTGAATAATTATCTATTTCAAATCATTATGACCTTTTGTTTTGTAATAAAACAATTGTTTCAGTTAATATAAATTATTAAAAATAAAATAATACTAATTTATTAATATTTCAAAAATGAATGAGTAAAAGAATTAAAAAAATGAATTTGTTTACTGAAAAAGTTCAAATAGTTATTACTATCTAAACAATTATCTATTTTAACACATTATGACTTTTTGTTTTGTTAGAAAGCAATTGGATCTATTCATAAAAGCTTATTTTGAATAAAATAATATAAATTTATTAATATTCAAAAAATTAATAAATAATAATTTAAACAATAAATTTATTTTTCTAAACACGTTTAAATAGTTATGACTATTTAAACAATTATCTATTTCAAATTTTTATGACTATTTGTTTTGTGATAAATCAATTGTTTCTGTTCATACAAACTTATTCTGAATAAAATAATATTAATTTATTAAATTTTCAAAAATTAATAAGTAAAAGATTAAAAAAAATCTATTTACCAAGCAAGTTCAAATAGTTATGACTATTTGAACAAATATTTATTTCAAATCATTATGATCTTTTGTTTGATCATAAAACAATTGTTTCTATTCATAAAAGTTTATTCGAAATAAAATAATATTAATTTATTAATATTATAAAAATTAATAAGTTGGAGATTTAAAAAATAAATCTATTTAGCAAACAAGTTCAAAAAGTCATGTCCATTTGAACTATTATCTATTTCAAATCGTTATGACATTTTGTTTTGTTGTAAAATAATACCAATGATTTAGAATAATTGGTATTCATACAAAATTATTAAAAATAAAATAATATTAATTTATTACTATTTCAAAAATAATAAGAATTTAAAAATAAATGTGTTTGTCGAATCAGTTCAAATAGTTAAGACTATTAGAACAATTATCTGTTTCAACTCGTTTTGACTTTTTGTTTAGTCATAAAATAATTATTTCAGCTCATACATGCCAATTATTAACATTTAAAAAATTAATAAGCAAGAAATTAAAAAACATAAATCAGTTTACTGAATAAGTTAAAATTGTTATGACTATTTGAACAATTATATATTTAAAATCATTATGACCTTTTATTTTATCATAAAACAAATGTTTCAGTGCATAAAAGCTTATTCAAAATAAAATAATATTACTTATTAATATTTCAAAAATTGATAAGTTAGAGATTTAAAAAATAAATTAGGTTTATCAAATCAGTTCAAATAATTACAAGCCATTTAAATAATTATCTATTTCAAATAATTATGAACTTTTGTTTCATCATAAACCAATTGTTTTTCTATCATACAAGCCTATTCATATTAAAATAAAACTAATTTACTAATATTTCAATAATTAATAAGTAAGAGATTTAAAAAATAAATTTATTTACCGAACCGGTTCAAATAGTTAAGACTATTTGAACAATTATATATTTCAAATTATTATAACCTTTTGTTACGTTATAAAACAATTATTTCTATTCATACAAGTTTATTAAAATAAAATAATACTATTGTAATAATATTCTAAAAATTAATAACTAAGAGATTTAAAAAATTAAATAAATTAGAATTTATTTAATTACAATTAAATATTAATTAAATAAATTAATAATTAAAATATTAAATTTAATTAATTTTAAATAATTATTGTTATAAATTTATAATTTAATTATAAGCAATCTAATTATTTAGTTATGTATAATATTAACTGAATTAAGTAGAGATTTTTACTTAATTATTATTATATATTTATGTAATTAATATTATATTTAATTTATAATATTAATAATTAATTAAAAACCAATTAGATTTATAATCAATATTATCTCGATATTAATTTTAATATATAATAAATTAATTGATTTTAAAATTATTATATAATCTTTATAATAATTCTTATAATATTAATAATTAATATAATTTATTCAATTAAACAATAATATTAATAATTTTATTCTTATTGTGTTATTATATAATAATTATTAATGAGCTACAGATCATATAATAATTTTATTGTAATTGATAAGAATAATATATATAATTAATACAATTATATATAATAATATTTCATTAATTAATATTATTAACCATCTTCTATAACATAAGTTACATCATGTGAACCAAAACTATTAGTTTGCAATAAAACTATCAATTGATGCTTGATCCAGCCTTTCATCCCTTATGAGAAAAATGACACTGGAAGCATAGGAATTGCATTAAGGTAAGTTTATCCAATGCTACTCAAGCTCAGATACGAACTCATCAGCTAGATTTTGTGATTTCCTTCCCTTAAGAAATCCAAGTTTTTCCAAAGAATAATGCTAATATGTTATTCGAAAAGAAAAAAAGTACGGATAATGCAAGGTAGTTGGTGTTTCATTGTATATCTTCCGATTCTAAATTCTGTTCTGCCACATTCTTAATTATAGATTCTTCCATAGTTCTATTTACCTTATTAGTACAATGTATTGGAATTCTAAGCTCAACATGTTCAATTAACATGATCATAAATAGAGAAAGTCAAAGTTTAGAATGAAACATCAATTATGAATAGGAGAATTTTCATTTTGATCTGCAGCTCTTGCTTGATTTCGTCCTTCACTTTCTCATCTAATTTTTATTGAATTATTTAAAATAGGTAATAACAATTAAAAATGACCTTTTTAATCACTAAAAAAACAATTATAAAACTTAACTTAAATGCTTGATAGTGGGGGCTAGGGTAATAATTCAAATTATTACTAAAAAGTTCCATCATTTGACCAATTATTAATTTCTATTTCCAAATCAATTATTTTATACAATCATTTGATTAACTTTAATATTGGTTAGTTCAAATTATATCCTTTTTAATGAACTGGTTTGAGATTTTAATTATGAACAACACAATAGGACTTAAGAGATATACATATATCTTAAATTTATTTTCATATATATAAAGTTTCAAGCCTTAGTTAATTGTTTTAATAATCAACAATAAAAAAAAACTTGATGTAAAATAATATTTGAATTCTTTCTCCATATTCTTTAATATCTAACTCAATTGTAGGAAAATTCTAATTGAATTTCATTTTGACCAATAAATTGGAGACTAAAGACCTACATTGTTATTAATCTTATCCAAGAAAATTTGTATCAACAATTAGTTTGAATAAGTTTACTTTTCAATCTTATAAAATGGATATCTCCATTTTTTAATAAAAAAAAGTTTACTAAAGTTAGTAAAATTGAATTGAACTTTAAATAATTATTAATCATTATTTTAATATTACAAGATAATATTGATAATTCTTTATGAGCAGTTTTTCAATATACATTTAGTTTTACTCTTAGTTTTTCACATAGTTTTATTTCTTAGTTTTTTCACATGGTATGAGAGCCAGGACTTTCTTTTCATTGCCCTTTCCTAATTTGTCATGTGGAAGGCTTCTTTTCTCTTCACCTACATGTGATGGGGGCCTATTAAAAGTTTAAATAACTAATATTATAACTAAAAATTATTTAATTTTTATTTTAATATTAATAATTTAATAAGTTTATTATACAAGCACCTTAGGTTTATATACAACTAACTAGTGAGTAAACTAGGAAACTAAATCTTCCTAAAACCAATCATATATTTAAGGTATTGTCTATCCTAATATTTTGTCCTTAATTCTAGAGATACAAATATAAATATACAGATTACAATATTACAACCAACTGTAATTAAGTGTTTTCCCACAAATAGCAAATCAAAGAAGAGATTTTACTCTCTACACATAATAAAAAAATAACTAATGGATTCGGTATAATTACCCAAATCACTCATTATTCTAAAAATAAGAGACCTAACTAAAATAGACAAAGTCAACAAATCAAGCAATAATGAATATTAGATTTCCACAAAAGTTAATAGGGCACACTTGATGGAAAATTATGAGACGTTTTGAGATTAATATCAAATAAAAGAAACCTAAATTTTGTAAGTTGTTTGAGGGCTTCATAATACTTGTTGAACAATGTTGATGAAAGGTAGGTTTAATAACCAATAATTCATATTTATTATAATTAATTAAATTATAATAATTAATAATTCTAATTAATTAATATTCTAAAATTAATAAGTAAAATATTTAAAAAATAAATTTGTTTACCGAGTGAGTTCAAATAGTTATGATTGTTTGAATAATTATTTATTTTAAATCATTATGATCTTTTGTTTTGTTATAAAACAATTGTTTCTATTCATATAAGTTTATTTGGAATAAAATATTACTAATATATTAACATTTTAAAAATTAATAAGTTGAAGATTTAAAAAATTAATTAATTTACCAAACCAGTTCAAATACTCATGTCCATTTGAATTATTATCTATTTCAAATTGTTATGACATTTTATTTTGTTGTAAAACAATTGTTTCTTATTGATCAAGTTGAAATAGTTATGACTATCTAAATAATTATCTATTTCAAAACATTATGATATTTTCTTTTGTCATAAAACAATTGGTTCTGTTCATGCAAGCATATTTTGAATAAAATAATATAAATTTATTAATATTTTAAAAATTAATAAGTTAAATTTTAGAAAATAAAGCTATTTTGTTAAATTAATTTAAAATGATAATTTTAAATTAATTAATAAATTATTATCAATAATTTTAATAATTATAATATTTTTATTAAAATTATTATTCTTATATAATATAGTTATTATATATAGTAATAATTAATTGTTCTAATTAATATTTAAATTAATTAAATTATTAAAACTAATCATTATTATTTAATAGATTATAATTTTATTAAGAAAATTATTTGTTCAATATGCTTATTTATTAAACCTAATTATTGGATAATAATTATATATTTTATTAATTAAACCATAATTATTAGATGAATTTTATTATGATTAAGCTTGTATGATAATAAAATAAAGACATTAATATGAATTATTGATTTTAATTTAATATAACTAATAAATAAATAATTATATTTATTAATTTTCAAAATATTTAACAAATATTTTAATAATTATTATTAAATATATTTTTACTACTTATATTTAATACTATAATATATATTAATTTTAAATATTAAATCTAATTTATTTATATAATTAAAATTAATTAAAATTTTTAGTTATTAATTTAAAATTAAAATAATTGTTATAATTAAATAATAATCTAATTTAATTATAATATATAATTAATTAATATATAATATAAATATTTAAATATTTAAACTAATATATATTGTTTTAATATATTAATTTGTTTAAATTAAAAATAAATATTAAAATTTATTTTAAGTAATAAATATTGCAATAGCTTAATAATTAATACAAATAAATCTAATTATTTAATCTAATTATTAATAGAGTATTAATTAGTTTATATACATATGACAATATAAACTGTTACATAATTAATTAATATTAATTGATTAATATTAAACTATAATACATTGAGTCATTAAAATTATAATTAATATTGTTTAATTAATTATTAACTATTTGACTTAAATAAAAGTTTACTAATTTTGACTATTAATTCTACTTTAATAAATATTTAATTTATTAATTAAACTATAATTAAATTATTAGCTTATAATAAATAATATGAATTGTTTATATTAAATTTATATTATTATTATTCAAATATTAATCTACTTTAAATTTTATATTATTAAATATAATATTATATTATATAATAAACTTACTTACTAATTATTATTATTAGTAATATTTTTTATTACTTAAATATTTAATTCCAAATGTAAATAGTTATTATATTTTTATTTGGAATTAAATAAAAATAATAAAAATCAAATTGTACTAATTTATAATTAATAATTAAAAATATAAAAAGTAATAATTTATAATCTTATTATAAATATTAAGAGATTATAAATTTAGTATAATAAATTTATTATAATTTAAAGTAAGTATTAATATTAATCATTACCTAAATAACAAATAGATAAGGCATGACTATATAATAATATTATTAAATTAAAAATTAATGAATTATAATTAATATAGTATAATAATTATTTAAATAAACTAGTTAAATAATAATAATTTATTATAATTTATCTATATTGCCATGCTTATGTAATTATAATTTAATTAAACTAGTAATAACAAATTATATTTGATATATTATATTAACATTTAGAAAATTAATAAGCAAGAAATTTTTAAAAAATAAATTTGTTTACCAAACAAGTTCAAATAGTTATGACTATTTAATTATTTTATTGGTTAAAATATATTACATAATTTATAATATAATTATAATATAATTAAAAATATTATTGGTTTTAGGATTTAAATAACAATAATACTTAATTATTAAATAATTAAATTAATATATAAGATTAATAAAAATAACCTTTTATTTTAGTAATTAATATACAATTAATCAAATAAAATAATATTAATTATTATTAATTTAATATATAGACTATTAATTATAGATATTAAATATTATATATTAATCCTAATAATTAATAATTATTATAATAATGTTTACTTAATTAGTATAATAAATTATATTATTATAATAATTAATTGAAATGTTTATCATTATTAATAGTTAATAATTATAAATTACTATTATAATTATTATATATTAAATAGTTTTGTTATTAAACTATTATATAACAATTATATAATTAATTAACTTATTAAACTAATATCTAATAAACTATTATTTAATTTATATTTAATTAAAGTTTAATTATTAAATAACTAATATTTAAATGTTCAAATAATACTATTATTTAATAATAATTTAGTTTAATTATTATCAATAATTATTAAGTTATAAAAATATATTTATTATTGATATTTGAATTAATAAATTAGTATTATTTTATTTTGAATAAACTTGTATAATAAAAAATAATTGTTTTATGACAAAACAAAATGTCATAACGATATGAAATTGATAATCATTCAAATGATTAGAATTATTTTTTAATTCTTTTACTTATTAATTTAGAAAATATTAATAAATTAGTATTATTTTATTCCATCTAAGCTTGTATTAATTGAAATAATTTTTTGATGACAAGTCAAAAGGTTATAATGATTCTAAATAGTAATAATTTTTATACTAATTTATTAATATTTATTATTATTATTAAAATAAATATTTCAAATACATCGAGTCATTGATTCATATAATTATTACTATTTAGAATCGTAATTAAGTATCATAATAAAATTATTCATTAAATTATATTTGATCTATTTTATAATTTATAAATATAATTATTACCAGTTCATATTAATTTATTTTATTTTGAATAAGATTATTATAAGGAAATATTATTCACAATAATACACTAATAATAGATCTATTTGAATTAAATTTATATATTTAATTATAATAAACATTTTATAATTTTATAATTTATATTTATTAATATAATTAAATCCTTAAGAAATTATTAATTATATTCATATAAACTAATGTTTAACATAATTCATAATTAATTATAATTAATTAATAATATTAATAAATAAATAATTTATATAAATTATTTGATAATTTACAAATTGTTTAATAACTGATAAATTTAAAAAATAAATTTGTTTACCGAACCAATTCAAATAGTTAAGGCTATATGAATAATTATCTATTTCAAATCGTTATGACCTTTTGTTTTGTCATAAAACAAATGTTTTTATTCATATAAGTTTGTTCGAAATAAAATAATATTAATTTATTAATATTTCAAAAATTACTAAGAGATTTAATAAATAAATTTATTTACCATACTAGTTCAATTAGCTATAACAATTTGAACATTTATTTATTTCAAATCATACTAAATTAATAATTTGTTAATAAATTTGAATAGTACCTTTTGTAATTTAAACTTATTAAAAGTTTTTTAATTGAGTTGTCATAAAACAATAGCTAAATAATTAGAAAAATATTACCTTTTAAATCTCTTAGTTATTAATTTTTTATATTTGAAATCTTATAATTCAAATATTCATAACTATTTGAATATTATTCTCATTTAAGTTTAAATTTGTTTTGTCATAATAACAATTGTTTTTGTTAATATAAGTTTGTTTGAAATAAAATAATATTGTTTTAATTAATATTTAGAAAATAAATCTGCTTACCAAACCATTTCAAATAGTTTTAACTAATTTAGTAATTATTTCTTTCAAATCATTATAACCTTTTATTTTATCATCAAACAATTGGTTCTGTTCATACTATTTTATTTAGAATAGTTAAATTTATTAGAATTTAAAATATAGATTATTAATGTAAATTTAATAATTCATATTTAAAAAGTAAACTAATAATATTTTTAATTATTATTATGATACTTAATAATAATAATAATTATTTATTTATAATTATTAGATATTTGTTTAAATAGTTAATTGACTATTAATAATAAAATATTATTCTTAAATATTAATTATCATATACTTAAGTAATTAATAATAATAATAATAGTCATAATGATTATAAATAAATAAATAAATAATTATTAAATTAATTATAGTTATATTATTAATAATAATATATTATTATTATTTAATAGTAATATTTAATGTTATTATAATAGTCATTATAGTTTAAATAATAATCTATATATATTATTATAAGATTAAATTAATAAATATAAAATTTATAAGCTCTTATTATAAATTTTTTATAATATAATTATTAACTATATATTTATAACAATTAATACTATAATTGATATTATAGTATATATTTAAACTATAATTTTTAATCAATTATATGATAAAATACTATTAATACTTATATTTATATATTTAAATAATATTTTAAATATAATAATTGTTTATTTATAATTATATTATATATAATATTTTATGAATTACTAATATATGAATAACAATATCAGCTTAAATAATTAAGGTCATTTAAATAATTATCTATTTTAAATCATTATTACCTTTCATTTTGTCATAAAATAATTATTTTTCAACATACAAGCTTATTTGAAATAAAATAACACTAATTTATTATGATTTAATTATTATAATTAACATTAGTACTAATACCTTATTATTAGTTCAAATAATTATGACTATTTAAACAATTATATATTTCAAGTCATTTTATTATATAATATTAAAAAAATAAATTAATAATTAATAGTTATTATTAATATTATTCAAATTATACTATAATATCGATAATAGTAATCGATAACAATAAACTATTTAATAAGTACTAATCAATAATACTCTTTATTAATAATATTAACAAATCTTTAAATGTTCATTTAAATATTAGTTATTAATAAAATAATACATTGACTATTAAAACTAATTTATTAATACTTCAAAAAATTATAAGAGATTTAGAAAATAATTATATTTACTAAACCAGTTCAAATAATTATAACTATTTGAATAATTATTTATTTCAAATCATTATTACTTTTTGTTTTATCGTAAAACAATTGTTTTTGTTAAGATAAGTTTGTTCAAAATAAAATAATACTAATTTAATAATATTTAGAAAATTAATTAGTAAGAGATTTAAAAAGTAAATTTGTTTACCAAACCATTTCAAATAGTTTTGACTATTTGAATAACTATCTATTTCATATTGTTATAACATTTTATTTTGCCATTAAACAATTGGTTCTATTCATGATATTTTATTTAGAAAAAATAATAGTAATTTAATAATATTTTGAAACTTAATAACCAAGAAAATTAAAAAATAAATCTAATTGTTGAACTAGTTAAAATAGTTATGACAATATGAATTATTATCTATTTTAAATCGTTATGACCTTTTCTTTTGTTGTAAAACAATTGTTTTGTTCATACAAGCTTATTCTGATTAAAATAACACTAGTTTAATAATATTTTAAAAATTAATAAGTAAGAAATTTAAAAAATAATTTTTTTTACAAAGCAGTTCAAATGGTTAAGACTATTAAAACAATTATCTATTTAAAATCGTTTTGACCTTTTGTTTAGTTATAAAATAATTGTTCTAGTTCATACAAGCTTATTCAGAATAAATTAATAATAATTTATTAGCATTCAAAAAAGAGATTTAAAAAAATAAATTTGTTTACCATTTGAACAATTTTCTATTTAAAATCATTATAACCTTTTGATTTGTCATAAAACAATTATTTAAGTTAATACAAGCTTAGAGGGAATAAAATAACACTAATTTATTAATATTTCCCAAAATAATAAGTAAGAAATTTTAAAATAAATATGTTTACCGAATCAAAATAAAATAATTATGGTCATTTGAATGATTATCTGTTTCAAATCATTATGACCTTTTATTTTGTCATAAAATATTTGTTTTTGATCATATAAGCTTATTCCAAATAAAATATTACTAATTTTTTAATATTTCAAAAATTAATAAGTAAGAGATTTTAAAAAAATAAATATGTTTATCGAACGAGTTCAAATAGTTATGACTATTTGAACAATTATTAGTCTCAAATCATTAAGATCTTTGTTTTGTCATAAAACAATTATTTCTTATCATAGAAGCTTATTTAGTTAAAAATAATACTAATTTAATAAGAGATTTAAAAAAGAAACTTTTTTGTCGAACTAATTCAAATAGTTAAAACTATTAGAATAATTATCTATTTCAAATCATTCCAATCTTATGTTTAGTCATAAAATATTTGTTTTATATCTTACATACTTATTTGGAATAAAATAATCTAAATTTATTAACATTCAAAAAATTAATAAGCAAAAGATTTGAAAAAATAAATTCATTTACTGAATAAATTTAAATAGTTATGACTATTTAGACAACTAAACAATTAATAAGTTTAATTAAATTATTAATATATAATTAATTAATAATAATTAATATTGATATTAATAATAAATAATATTAATATTATTATTATTAGGTATTAGGATAATTTAATAATAAATTCTATTATTTGTAGTTTTTTTCCTATAATATTTTATAAATATTTATAAATTATTAGTAATAAATATTTTAATTAATTACAGCAACTATTATATTGTTCTAATTATTTAGCTGTTTGTTTTATGACAACTTAATTAAAATACTTTTAATAAGTTTAAATTACAAAGGTATGATTCGAATTTATTAACAAATTATTAATTTAATATGATTTGAAATAAATAAATGTTCAAATTGTTATAACTAATTGAACTAGTATGGTAAATAGATTTATTTATTAAATCTCTTATTAATTTTTGAAATATTAATAAATTAATATTATTTTATTTTGAACAAACTTATATAAACAAAAACATTTGTTTTATGACAAAACAAAATGTCATAACGATTTAAAATAGATAATTATTCATATAGTCTTAACTATTTGAATTGGTTTGGTAAACAAATTTATTTTTTAAATCTATCAGTTATTAAATTTCATAATATTACTAGATTAGTATTATTTTATTTCGAATAAGTTTGTATGAAGATAAATAATTGTTTTATGACAAAACAAAAGGTTATAATGATTGAAAATATATAATTGTTCAAATAGTCATAACTATTTGAACTGATTTGATAAACAGATTTATTTTTTAAATATTAATAAATTAGTATTATTTTATTCTGAATAGGCTTGTATGATGAAAAATAATTGTTTTATGACAAAACAAAAGTTCATAATGATTTGAAATAGATAATTATTTAAATGGCCATAATTATTTGAACTAATTCGATAAACTGATTTATGTTTTAAATCTCTAACTTATCAATTTTTATAATATTAATAAAGTAATATTATTTTATTTCAAATAAGCTTTTATGAACTAAAACAATTGTTTTATGATAAAATATAAGGTCATAACAATTTGAAATAGATAATTGTTCAAATAGTCAAAAATATTTGAACTTGTTCGATAAATAGATTTTTTTTTTAATTTCTTACTTAATAATTTTTTGAATATTAATAAATTAGTATTATTTTATTTCGAATAAGCATGTATGAGTTGAAGCAATTATTTTATGACTAAACAAAAGGTCAAAATGATTTGAAATAGATAATTGTTCTAAAGTCAACTATTTGGAACTGATTCACAACACCATTTTATTTTTTACATCACTTATTAATTAAGCTTTAGAATAGTAATATTTAGCAATATTACTTGATAAGCCTTGTTGAACAAAATTATATGTTTTTAGACAAACAATAATATAACAATTGGAGATAGATATATGTCAAATAGTCAGAATAATTTGAATTGGTTTGATAAATGAGATTTAGTTTTTAAATCTTTTATTATTTTCCTAATAGTAATAAAATAGTATTTTTTTTTTTGAATAATTTGTATGAATAGAACATTGGTGGGAACATTAATTTTAAATAAATTTATTTTAAAATTTTTACTTATTAATTTTTGGACATTAATAATTTTTATTATTTTTTTTGAAATAGCTTGCAATGAAGACCAATAGTTTTATGACAAAACAAAAGGTTGTAATGTTTGAAATAGATATTTATTAAGATAGTCATAACTATTTGAACTTGTTCGATAAATAGATTTATTTTTTTAATTCTCTTACTTTTTAATTTTTGAAATATTAATAAATTAGTATTATTTTATTTCAAATAAGCTCACATGAATTGAAACAATTGTTTTATTACAAAACAAAATGTTACAATGATTTGAAGTAGATAATTATTCAAATAGTCATGACTATTTGAACTTGTTTGGTAAACTTATTTTTTAAAAATCTTTTACTTATTAATTGTTGAAATATTAATAAATCAATATTATTTTAATTTGAATTAGCTCGTATGGATAGAAACAATTATTTTATGACAAAACAAAAAAGTCATAAGAATTTAAAATAAATAATTATTCAGATAGTCATAACAATTTGAATTTCTTCAATAAATAGATTTATTTTTTAAATCTTTTACTTATTAATTGTCTTAATATTAATAAATTTGTATTATTTTATTTGAAGTAAGCTTATATGAACAAATAAAATCATTATATGACAAACCAAAAGGTTATAGTGATTCCAAATCAATAATTGTTCAAATTGCCATAATTATTTAAACTTGTTTGATAAATAATACTAATTTATAATTAAATAATATTTAATTAGATATAACTTAAAAATTATTTGAATATTATAATTATTATAATATTGTAGTATATTATTTTAACTATTTATTCCAATATATATAAATATATATTTATTGATTTGAATAATTACTTGAAAAATTAAACAATATAATATTTTTATTATAATATTATAATTTTATTATGATACTTGGATTAATATATATATTAAATAATGTTTATAATATCAATAACTAATAATTTAAATAAATATATGTATTTAATTAATTATTATTTATATTATTATAAATTTTTTAATATTTTAATTAATTAATATATATTATTATTAATTAAAAAAATATTTATAATTACTAATATTATTAATATATATTATCATTATATATTAGGATAGTTATTAGGAATAAAGTAATGCTAATTAAACTACTATTGTATTAATTTGTTACTCATAAAATAACTATAATTAATCATTATAATTATAATTTAAAATATAACATTTAACTAATCGATAATTAATAAGTATCTCTTTTATCCTTTCTATAATATTAAAATACCAATAAATTAAGTATGTTTATTTAATTTATATTTAATTAATATAAACTTGTTTATTGAATTAAATTTAAGTAGTTTATTGTTATCAATTAATATAA
The DNA here is from genome assembly GCF_002303985.1 of Durio zibethinus. The sequence continues at coordinate 49,328 of NW_019168126.1, forward strand.
TATAATAAATATTATATAATTATAATTAAAGTTTAGGTATTTTAATTTTATAATTAAACTAAATAAAATAGTTTATAATTATACTTAATAATATTATATTATTTAATTAAATCCGTTCTATAATATTAACTTATAGAATTATTGTCTAAATCTCTTATAATTTTTGAAGTATTTATTTAATTTAAATAATATCATAATACTAATTTAAATTTGTTTAATGTTCATTTAAATTTAATAATATTTAAAATTTTTTAATTGAATATTTTTAATATTCATATAAAGTTATTACTTAATTTAAAATAAATAAATAGAGATCAATCATTTATATTATTATAAATATTTGAAATAAATAAATGTTCAAATAGTTAAACTAATTGAACTAGTTTAGAAAATAAATTTATTTTTTAACTCTCTTACTTATTAATTTTCAAAATATTAATAAATCAATATTATTTTATTTTGAACAAACTTATTTGAAAAACAAATTGTTTTATGACAAAACAAAAGGTCATAACGATTTGAAATCGATAATTGTTCAAATAATCATAATTATTTGAACTGGTTCAGCAAATGGAATTACTTTTTAAGTCTCTTGCTGATTATTTTTGAATTATTAAAATAAATAAATATTATATAATTAATAATTAATTTTATAATTAATCTAATAATTAATATTCTAAATAAATTATTAACAGGTATGAATAAATTATTAATATTATTAATAATATTATATTAATACTATTAATATATTTAATAATCCAATTAAAATTTAACATATATTAATTTTTATTATAATTATAATAGAAAATTGCAAATTATCATAAAAATTAATCACTTAGTTATTATTTCTATAATAAATAAGCTAAAAAATAAATCATTTTATCAAACTAGTTCAAATAGTTATGACTATTTGAGCAATTATTTATTTCAAATTGTTATGACTTTTTGTTCTATTATAAAACAATAGTTTCTATTTAAACAAACTTATTCGGATTAAAATAATACTAATTTATTAATATTTCAACAATTAATAAGTGAAAAATTTATAAAATAAATATGTTTACAGAACTAGATCAAGTAGTCATGACTATTTGAAAAATTCTTTATTTCAAATTGTTATGAGTTTTGTTTTGTCATAAAAAATTATTTTAGTTCATATAAGCTTATTCAAAATAAATAATTACGGATAATTGTAATTAAATGCATTGACAAAACTATTGTGAGTATTTCAAATAGATTGAAATAAATTAAATACGATTTAAAAGATAAATCTATTTGTCAAGCCAGTTCAATTAGTTATAACTATTTGAACAATTATTTATTTCAAATTGTTATGACCATTTGTTTTATCATAGAACATTTGTTTCTATTCATATAATCTTATTCAAAATAAAGTAATGCTAATTCAAAATCAATAAGTAACAGATTTAGAAAATGCATCTTTTGGCCGGATCAATGCAAATAGTTATGACTGTTCGAACAAATATCTATTTCAAATCATTATGACCTTTTATTTTGTCACAAAACAATTGTTCTGTTCGTACAAGCTTATTCAAAATAACATAATTCTAATTTATTAATATTCCAAAAATTTACAAGTAAGAGATTTAAAAAATGAATTTATTTACTGAACAAGTTCAAATAGTTATGGCTATTTAAACAATTATTTCTATTCATACAAACTTATTTCAAATCTATTTACCAAATAAATTCAAATAGTTATGACTATTTGAACAATTATTTATTTTAAATCATTATGACCTTTTGTATTGTCATAAAACAATTATTTTTGTTCATAAAAGCTTATTCAGATTAAAATAATATTAATTTATTAATATTTGGATAATTAATAAGTAAAAGATTTAAAAAATAAATATGTTTATCAAATAAATTCAAATAGTAATAACTATTTAAATAATTATCTATTTCAAATTGTTTTGATCTTTTGTTTCGTCATAAAAAAATGTATCAATTTATATAGGCTTATTTGAAATAAAACAATACTAACTTATCAATATTCAAAAAATTAATGAATAAGAGATTTAAAAATTGAATCTGTTTATCGAACAAGTTCAAATAGTTATGACTATTTGAATAATTATCTATTTCAAATCACTAAGACCTTTTATTTTGTTATAAAATAATTGTTTACTTTCATACAAGCTTATTTCGAATAAAATAATATAAATTTACTAATATTCTAAGGATTAATAAGTAAAAATTTAAAAAATAAATCTATATTAGTATTATTATAGAATACTACAAATCAATATCTATTTTATCTATTAAATAATCTATAAAACTAATTTATATAATATTGATTAGGCCATTTATACAAGATATCTATTATTTTAAATTATTAATAATTATTAATTTATATATCGATAAAAATATTAAATAGATTAATATTAATATTATTTCAAATATGCTTATTATTCTTAATAGATTATTTTATTAATTAATCTAATTATTATATGTTTATTAGTAAGAGTTAAAAAAATTATTATATAAATATTAATCAAATTATTTAATAATATATAGTTATTATATATTTTAAATATTAAAATAATTAATATAATTATAACGATTTAAAATTCATTCAATCCTTATTAATTGTAAGGATTTGTAATAATTAATAAAACAATTAAGTCATGAGTATAATTAATAATTCCTACCTATTATTATTAATTTTTAATATTGATTATAAAATAAATTAAAGATAATATATATTGAATCTATTAATTTTAATAAATAAATTATTTAATTTTTATTTTAATATTAATAATTTAATAAGTTTATTAGGCAAACACATAATTGCTTACAAAAAATCAATAATTCAAATAAGCCTATATAAATTGATACAATTTTTTGATAATTAGTTATAACTAAATAACTATTTTTGTTATCTATATTATTAACTGTATAGATTAAATATATTAATTTTAAAATTAAGTATTAGTAAAAAAAAAGTCATATAGATAATAATTATGATTTATAAATCTAATTGGTTTTTTATTATTATTTCAAAAATTACTAATAGGTATGATAATTAGATTTTTAAAGATTTATATTAAAACTAATTAATAAAAATCAAATAGATTAATAATCAAATAGATTAAATCTTTTAATCATATCAATTAAAATAACAATTAAATAAATTGATTATTAAAAATAATAAAAAGTTTAATAGTATTTATATATTATATTATAATAATTTAAATATATTTTACTAGTTATATTTAATACTATAATATATATTAATTTTAAATATTAAATCAAATTTATTAAGGAATTATTAACTGTATAGATTATAACTAAGAATTTAAATATTTTAGTTAATTATTTAATACATAATATTTTTTAAATATTTTAGTTATGAATTTCTAGAATATTATTAATTTAGTACTACTTTATTTCGAATAAATTTATACAAACAAAAATAATTATTTTATGACAAAACAAAATATTATAACAATTTGAAATAGATAATTGTTTAAATAGTCATAATTATTTAAACTTATTCGGTAAATAGATTTATTTTTTGAATCTTGTACTAATTCTTGAAATATTAATAAATTAGTATTATTTTATTTTAGATAAACTTATACATTCAAAAATAATTATTTTATGACAAAACAAAAAGTACTAACAATTTTATTTCAAATAAGCTTGCATGTTGAAAAACAACTGTTTTATGACAAAATGAAAGGTAATAACGATTTGAAATAGATAATTGTTCTAATGGCCATAATTATTTAAACTAAGTTAGTAAACTGATTTATTTTTTAAATCTCTTAATTTACAAAATATTAAGAAAAGTAGTATTATTTTATTTTGGATAAACTTTTGTGAACTAAAACAATTGTTTTATAACAAAACAAAAATTCACAATGATTTTAAATAGATAATTGTTCAAATAATCATAATTATTTGAACTTGTTCGGTAAACAAATTTAGTTTTTCAAATATCCTGCTTATTAATCTTTCAAAGTTAATAAATTAGCATTATTTTCTTTCAAATAAGCTTGTATGAATTGAAACAATTATTTTATGATTAAACGAAAGGTCAAAAGGATTTGAAATAGAAAATTATTCTAATAATCTTAACTATTTGAACTGATCAGCAAACACATTTATTTTTTAAATCTCTTACTTATTAATTTTTAAAATATTATTAAATTAGTATTATTTTTATCTAAATAAGCTTATATGATAAAAAACAATTGTTTTATGACAAACAAAGATCATAACGATTTGAGATTAATATTTATTCAAATAATCATAACTATTAGAACTGCTTTGAAAAACAGCTTTAGTTTTTAAATCTCTTACTTAATAATTTTTTAAATATTAATAAAGTAGTATTATTTTATTTCAGATAAGTTTTTGTTATCTGAACAATTGTTTTATGACAAAACAAAATTTCAAAATAATGTTAAACAAATAATTGTTTAAATAGCATATCTATTTGAAATTGTTTAGTAAACAAATTTATTTTTTTAAATCTCTTGCTTTAATTTTTTTAATGTTAATAAATTAGTATTGTTTTATTCCAAATAAGCTTGTATGAACTAAAATAATTGTTTTATGACTAAACAAAAAGGATAGAATGATTTGAAATAAATAATTATTCTGATAGTTTTAACTATTTGAACTAGTTCAGCTAACATATTTTATTTTTTAGATCTCTTATTAATTTTTGAAATATTATTAAATTAGTATCATTTTAATCCAAATAAGCTTGTATGAAAGGAAACAATTGTTGTATGACAAAATAAAGATCATTATGATTTGAGATAGATAATTGTTCAAATAGTCATAACTATTTAAACTGGTTTAGTAAATAGATTTAGTTTTTAAATCTCTTATTAATTTTTAAAATATTAATAACTCAAAATTATTTTATTTTGAATAATTCTATATGAACATAAACAATTATTTTATGACAAAACAAAAGGTCATGACAATTTGAAATAGATAATTGTTCTCATGAGCATGACTATTTGAACTTGTTCAATAAACAGATTCATTTTTTAAATCTCCTACCTATTAATTTGCAAAATATTAATAAAGTAGTATTATTTTATTTTGAATAAACTTGTATGAATAGAAACAATTGTTTTATGACAAAACAAAAGATCATAACTATTAGAAATAAAAAATTATTCAAACAGTTATAACTATTTAAGCTTAATAATAATTAAATAATCAATTAATAATGATTATTAATATTAAAATTAATTATTAATATTAATTATCTAATAATCAATATTTATTATATAATAAAACAATAAGAACGAAATAAACATTATATATTTAATGTTTTAATATTGTTTCAATTGAACAATAAAAAGCTCCCATATATATTAATATGTTAATATTAATATATAGTTTTATTAATAATTAGATTAATATTATTTTATTTGATATTTTAAATTATTAATAATTGTTTTATGAGAAAACAAAGATCATAAACTATTTGAGATTGATATTTGTTTAAATAGTCATAACTATTTGAACTGGTTTGAAAATAGCTTTAGTTTCTAAATATCTTACTTATTAATTTTTGAAATATTAGTAAAATAGTATTATTTTATTTTGTATAAGTTTTTATGAACTGAAACAATTGTTTTATTACAAAATAAAAAGTCATAATGACTTTAAATAAAAAATTGTTCAAATAGTCAAATCTATTTGAAATTGTTTAGTAAACATATTTATATTTTTAAATCTCTTACTCATTAATTTCTCAAATGTTAATAAATTAGTATTATTTTATTTTAAATAAGCTTATATGAATTGAAATAATTGTTTATGACTAAATAAAGGTTAGAATGATTTAAAATAGATAACTATTCTAATAGTCTTAACTATTTGAACTGGTTCGGCAAACATATTTATTTTTTTAAATTCCTTACTTATTAATTTTTGGAATATTATTAAATTAGTATTATTTTAATTCGAATAAGCATGTATGGAAAGAAACAATTTTTTTATGACAAAATAAAGATCATAATGATTTAAGACAGATAATTGTTCAAATAGTCATAACTAATTGAACTATTTTTGTAAAGAGATTTAGTTTTTAAATCTTTTATTAATTTTCAAAATATTAATAGATCAGTATTATTTTATTTTGCCAATTTTGCATGAAGAGATTGTTTTATGACTAAACAAAAGGTCATAACGATTTCAAATAGATAATTGTTCAAATGGACATGATTATTTGAACTTGTTCGATAAACATATTTATTTTTTTAATCTCCTACCTATTAATTTTCAGAATATTAATAAATTAGTATTATTTTATTCCGAATAAACTTGTATGAATTGAAACAATTGTTTTATGATAAAACAAAAGATCATAACTATTTAAAATAAATAATTGCTCAAACATTCATAACTATTTGAACTTGCATGGTAAACAGATTTATTTTTTAACTCTTTTACTTATCAATTTTTGGAATATTAATAAACTAGTAATATTTTATTTCAAATATGCTTGCATGAACAGAAACATTTGGTTTATAATGAAACTAAAGGTCATAACTATTTGAACATGTTCAAAAAACAAATTAATTTTTTAAATTTTTACTTATTAATTTTTGAAATATTAATAAATTTATATTATTTTATTCAAAATAAACTTGTATGAACAGGAACGATTGTTTTATGACAAAAAAAAGGTCATAACAATTTGAAAACAGATAATTGTTCAAATAGTCATAACTATTTGAACTTGTTCAGAAAATAGTTTCATTTTTTAAATCTCTTACTCATTATTTTTTGGAATATTAATAAATTAGTATTATTTTATTTTAAATAAGCCTATATGAATTTATACAATTGTTTTAGGACAAAAAAAAGGTCAAAATGATTTTAAATAAATAATTACTCAAATAGTTATGACTATTTGAACTTGTTCGGTAAATATATTTATTTTTAAAATCTTTTACTTATTAATTATTGAAATATTAAAATTTTAATATTATTTTAATCCAAATAAGCTTGTAAGGAGAAAAACAATTGTTTTATGATAAAACAAAATGTCATAACAGTTTGAAATAAATAATTGTTCAAACAGTTATGACTATTTGAACTTATTTGGTAAACAAATTTATTTTTTAAATCTTTTACTTATTAAATGTCTAAATATTAATAAATTTGTATAATTTTATTTGAAATAAGTTTGTATGTGTAGAAAAAATTGTTTTATGACAAAATAAAAAAGGTCATAATGATTTGAAATAGATAATTATTTAAATAGTCATAACTATTTGAACTTGTTCGAAAAATAGTTTCATTTTTTAAATCTCGTGCTCATTGTTTTAATAATATTAATAAATTAGATTTATGTTATTTTAAATAAGCTTTTACGAACAAAAACAATTGCTTTATGATAAAACAAAAGGTCATAACTATTTGAAATAGATAATTGCTCAAACAGTCATAACTATTTGCACTGGTCAGGTCAGCAGATTCATTTTTTAAATCCATTACTTATAAATTTTCAAAATATTAATACATTAGCATTACTTTATTCCGAATAAGACTGTATGAACAAAAACAATTATTTTATGACAAAACAAATGGTCATAATGATTTGGAATAAAGAATTGTTTAAATAAACTAACTGAACTGGTTTAATAAACAGATTTATTTTTTAAATCTCTTATTCTTAATTTTTAAAATATGAATAGATTAACATTATTTTATTCCAAACAAACTTATATGAACAAAAACATTTATTTTATGACAAAAGAAAAGGTCATAACGATTTGAAATAGATAATTATTTAAATAATCATAATTATTTGAACTGGTTTGACAAACAAAATTATTTTTTAAATCCCATACTTATTAATTTTTTAAATATTAATAAATTTGTTTTATTTTATTCCAAATAAGTTACTAAGAACTGAAAAAATTATTTTATGATAATAAAATAACTATCGATATATTGTTATGTCAATTATAACAAATTATTACTTATTAAATTATTAAGATATGATTATTTTAAAATATATCTAAAAATTTATTATTCTTATGGCCATTTTGTTAAATGGTCAATTATTAAATCAATTATCTTTTAAATTAATAATTATTACTTATTCTTATTTATTATTTTCAATTAATATTCAAGTAATTATATTTAATTTGTTTACAATGACCAATATTTATTAAATTATTTTAATATTGTTATTTATTTAATTGATATATTTTGTTATTAATAATTAATATTCAAGTAATTAAAACTGAAACCTAAGGTGATTTGTTTAAGTTTATAATAGTTATATAACTATTTAAATAATTATCTATTTTAAATCGTTATAACTATTTGTTTTGTTATAAAACAAATGTCTCTATTCATACAAGTTTATTACGAATAAAATAATACAAATTAATTAATATTCAGACAATTAATAAGTATAACATTTAAAAATAAATCTATCAAACAAATTCAAACAGTTATAACTATTTGAACTATTATTTATTTCATATCATTATAACTTATGACTTTTTGTTTCATTATAAAACAATTGTTTCTATTTATTCAAACTTATTCAAATTAAAATAACACTAATTTCTTAATTTTTAACTAATAAGTAAAAAATTTTAAAAATAAATCTATTTAACGAGCAAGTTTAAATAGTCATGGTTATTTGAATAATTATCTATTTTAAATCGTTATGACATTTTGTTTTGTGATAAAATAATTTTTTCTGTTTATCTAATATTTGAATTGTTTCAACTTATTAAATTAATAAGTAATTTATTAATTACTCTTTGACTCTATTTTCAAAGTCCTTTTCATTTTTCCCTCACAGAACTTGTTTACTATCGATTTCTCACCTATATTTAGCCTTGGACAGAATTTACTCTCCGATTAGGGCTGTATTCCCAAAAAAAACTTGACTCATAGACAGTACCTAATAGTGCGATAGGGTCCAGGTATAACAGGGCTCTCACCTTTTACGATGCCTTTTTCCAAGGGACTTAGGCTCGGTCTGCCGCTAAGGACGTTTTTACAGACTACAATTCAAACACAAAGATGCTCGATTTTCAAGCTAGGCTCTTCTCAACTCACTCGTCGTTACTAGGGGAATCCTGTTAAGTTTATTTTCCTCTACTTATTGATATGCTTAAACTCAACAGGTCACAATGTGAGCATTAACCAAATGATGTGGAGGGTTCGATGGGGTCTGGAAGGACAATGTGCATGTCTTACCAAAATAAGGCATGCAGTGGACTTTACCATTAACAGTCATGACACTATCGTTGTTAGGGACTCATTTTTGGACCAACCATGATCGACGAGATCATGGGAAGCCATCTTTCGCCCTCTCAATTGGAGCTGATAGGCAAGAGGTTTAAGGGTGATGATGCATGACACCTAGGCAGACGTGCCCTTAGCCTAAGGGCTTGGGACACAACTTGTGTTTAAAGACTCAATAGTTCACGAGATTCTACAATTCACACCAAGTATCACATTTCACTACATTCTTTATTGATATGAGAGCCAAGATATCCATTACCAATAGTCGTTTTGGTTTTTCTTACAAAAAGAGCCATGGTGCTACCTACGCATGCATTGCAAATAGGGTGGTGATAGTACACGTGTTCTTTTTCATTTAGGTTCCTCGACATGATTTATGCTCGAGGTTTGTTATTTGGTCATAGGCAATGATGTTGATCGTTTCATTTGCTCGGAAGGCAGAACAAAATGATCGTTGCACATGCCTAAGGCCAGAAGGGGCTCAGGCCATGAAGGCACCCTCACCCCCTTGGTGTTTTGTTAACACATTCATGGGTCATTCGTTGAGCCAATTTTAACAATGATCCTTCCGTAAGTTCACCTATGGAAACCTTGTTACAACTTCTCCTTCCTCTAAATGATAAGTTTTAGTGGACTTCTTACAATGTCATAGGTAGTGCATTGTCCATGTCGCGACAATCTAAACACTTCACTAGACCATTCGATTGGTAGAAGTGACAGGCAGTGTGTACAAAGGGTAGGAACGTAGTCAATGTGAGTTGATGACTTGCACTTACTAGGAATTCCTCATTGAAGACCAATAATTACAATGATCTATGCCTATCATGATGAAATTTCAAAGATTACCCAAGCCTGTTGGCCAAGGCTAGAGACTCATTGAATACATCAGTGTAGCGCATGTGTAGCTAAAAACATCTAAAGGCATCATAGACCTGTTATTACCTCAAACTTTCTTGGTTTAAGCAGTCATAGTCCCTTTAAGAAGCTAGCCATGAAGGATCATTTCCTCATAGCTAGTTAATAGGCTAAGGTCTCATTCGTTAATAGAATTAAGCAGACAAATCACTCTACCTACTAATTGATTTTGTTTAGTTGGCTTAAAACTTATGCTTAAATTTAGGGGGAGTTTGTTTTTCAAAAGGAAAAATGTTTTTCATGCAAATTTTTATGTGGTTTTGTCATATCAAAAAGGGGGAGATTGTTGGCCTTGAATTGATCAAGAGTTTTGATTTGACAAAACAAAAATTTACCTAACTTGAATCAATCTTTTCTAACTTAAATTGAACATTTTTTCACCCTTCTATCTTGCCAAAACATATTTGAGAACCAAAACAAGTCAAATTCTCAAAACAAAATTTGAATAGTGCAAGTTTTGATAGAAGGGATCGATCCCCCCTTACCAGATCGATCATGTCTTCTCCCAGAATTGAAATTCTTCATGTTTTGGCAAAAATCAATTGATCCCCTCCCTGTAGGGATCGATTGGCTGGGGTTTCAAATTGACCAGATCGATCCTCTCATTCAAGGAATTGATCACTTTTTCGTACAAAAAGTTTTCATCGTGCTATTTTCCAAAAAAGGGATCTATCCCCTCACATAGAGGATTGATCACCTAAGGCAAGGGATCGATCGATTGCCCAAACATAATGCTCCCCAAGTTTGAAAACCCAGAAATTGAGCCTTCTCCAACATGAACCAATCGATCCCCTAAGACAAGGGATCAATCCCCTGAAGGCTAAAAACTCCCAACGGTTATTTTTGTTTGAAAATTTCTGTAGGTTTGAAGCATTAAATGCATTCCAATGGCTCTCAACTTCTTCCTACCTATAAATCAAGCATTCCACTATAGACCAAGGGCAACTAGAGCTAAGAAAACTTATTGCTATCACCTACCAATTTGCTCAAGCATTCAAAGCTGTTTCAAGTCAAAAAAATGCAGAATTCATATAAGTTGTTCTCTATTTTCTTGTCCAAACTGTTGTGTACTTCAAATTAGGAAACACCTAACCTTTGAAAGGTTCTTAGAGTTTGCAAAACACTTTAAAAATTATGTATTTTGAGTTTGTAAGCTTAAGGGGGAGGATAACCCTTAAGAATGTGTATTGTTAAGTTTGCAAAGCTGTGAGAAGCTTGGTTGTAATCTTCAAATCATAGTGGATTGAACTCCTTGGTAAGAAAAGCTAAGGGAGAGGACATAGGTGCCTAAGGAAGGACTGAACCTCTATAAATCTCGATGTCAAATTCTCTAACCCTATCTCTTATTTACTTTCAATTATTATGTTTAATTGTTTAGCAAAATTTGTGCTTATTGAATATTGTTTTTGAAAATTTCATTAAAACCAATTCACCCCCTCTTGGTTTATTCCAAATCTTTGAGCTAACAATAATATAACTAAGAATTTTATTTATATTAAATTATAATTATAATAGTTAATTATTTTAATAATTAATACAAATTATTTTTATAAATTATATAAATTATAATTATACATTATATATTATATAATTATTTATAATATTTAGATATTCAATAACTTTATTAATAAATATAAACTAATATTTAATTACAAATATTTGATTATTTGTAATAATAAATAATTATTATTTAAATTAATATATTTATTAATATTCCAAAAATTAATAAGTAAAAGTTTTAAAAATAAATTTGTTTTCTGAACACGTTCAAATAGTTATGAATATTTGAATAATTATCTATTTCAAGTCATTATGACCTTTTATTTTGTCATAAACCAATTGTTTTTGTGCATAAAAACATATTCAAAATAAAATATTACTAATTTGTTAAAATTATAAAATTTAATAAGTAAAAGATTTAAAAAATAAATCTATTTTATCACACAAGTTTTTTCTAAATAAAATTATATTAATTTATTAATATTCTAAAAATTAAAAGTTGGATATTTAAAAAATAAATATGTTTACCAAACAAGTTTAAATAGTCATATCCATTCAAACTATTATCTATTTCAAATTGTTATGATATTTTGTTTTACCAAACAATTTTTTTTATTTATAAAAATTATTCAAAATAAAATAATACTAATTTATTAATATTTGAAAAATTAATAAGAGATTTAAAAATAAAATATAGTTTAATTATATAAATATTTATAATATATTTATACTTATTATTTACAAATAGTTTGATTAAATTAAATTAATTTAAATTATTATTAATATAATTATATTTAAATATTTAAAATCCGAAAATAATTATTTGATTAGTAAATAAGCTCATATAAATTATAATTTTTATAATATTAATAATTGATATAATCATATTTAATATGATATTGATAATTAATTATAATTATAATTTAAAATATAATATTTTTCATAAGTTAAAGATATTACCGAATAATTTAATAAAATAATAAGAATTTAAATTTAACCTTTTAATATAAAATTATTATTAAATAATATATAATTATTAAATAATATAATTATAATTATAATTATATTTTTGAACACTCTTACTAATAATATTTATATATATTATAATTATAATATAATTATTAACTATTAATAATTATAATTATTATAATAATTCATTATCTATAAATTATAATATAAGAATATATATAAATAAAATATATTTATTATTAATTTATTAAATTGTTATTAATAAATTATATAATTAGTTTAATCTTTGGCTTGTAAATTATATAAACATATAAGAGATTATATGAATATTTAATGATATTTTATTATTTGTATAAAGCTATACAAATAATTTAATTAAATAATATCATTAGTTTAATTAAACAAATAATTAGTTCAAATAATTATGGCTATTTCAACAATTATCTATTTGAAATCAATATTACGTTTTGTTTGGTTATATAACAATTATTTTTGTATCATACAAGCTTCAGAATAAAATAATAATAATTTATTAATCTTTCAAAAGTTAATAAGTAAGAAATTTAAAAAATAAATTTATTTATTGAACCCATTTAAATAGTTATGATTATTTGAACAAATATATAGTTTAAATCAGTTATTTAAAAAATAAACCTTTTTTGTTCTGTCATAAAACAATTATTCATGTTCATACAAGCTTATTCGAAATAAAATAATACTAATATAATAATACTTTAAAAATTAATAACTAAGAGATTTAAAAAATAAATTTGTTTGTTGAACCGTTTAAATAGTTAAGACTATATAACAATTATCTATTTTAAATCGTTATGACCTTTTGTTTTGTCATAAAACAATTTTTTTCAATTCATACTAGCTTATTCATAATAAAATAAAATGAATTTATTAATATTTCAAAAATTAATAAATTAAGTTACTAATCTATACAGTTTTAAATAAATTCTTATTAATTATTTAATATAATAGAATATTAATTAATTAATATTATTAATTATCTAAATATTAGTTTGATAAATTATACATAACTATTATTCAATTGTTTAATAAAATTAGTATTATTATATAATTAAATTAATAATATAATTATATAACATTTATTATATTATAATAAAATATTTAATTTATAATAATATTATATAATTAAATAAATTAAATATATTATAATGATAAACATTTACTTATTAATTATTATAATTTAACTACTATATTTAATTTATTAACTATTATTATATCTATTAATATTTAATATTACAGATTGTTATTAAATAGTCATAACTAATTTTATATACATAATATTAATTGAATTATTAAAAAAATTAATAAACTATAATTAATATAAACAATAATATTAATAATAAATTTATTGATATTTCATAAATTTTTTATTAATAATTAGGAGATTTGAACAATTATCTATTTCAAATTGTTATGACCTTTTGTTTTGCCATAAAACAAAATAATTGTTTCTGTTCATACAAGCTTATTTCAAATAAAATAATATAAATTTACTAATATATAAAATAAATTTATTTTTTAAACACGTTCAAAATAATTATGACCTTTTGTTTTGTATAATATATTATTAATATAATATAATAATATAATTAGTAATTTAATATTGATATAATTAAATTAATGTTATATTTAAAAATTATAATTTATAATTATAATTGTAACATTTTGTTTTGTAATAAAACAGTTGTTTCAATTCCATGTAGCTTGTTTGAAATAAAATAATACTAATTTAATTAATATTTCAAAAATTAAAAAGTAAAAGATTAAAAAATAAATTTGTTTATCGAACAAGTTCAAATAGTTATGACATCTTAATAATTATCTATTTCAAACATTACAACATTTTGTTTTGTCATAAAACAATTGGTTCTATTCATTCAAGCTTATTTAAAATAAAATAATATAAATTTTTAATGTTCCAAAAATTAATAAGTAAAAATTTAAAATAAAATTTAATGCTAATAATAATTAAAATATTATTATAAAAATTAATATTATTTAAATTATATCATATTATATACTATATGAAATATTTAATTAATAATAGATAATTAAAATTAAACCTTACAATATTTTAATTTCATAATTATCTTTAAATTCAACATTTTAATTTAATAAAATGTTATTAATTATTATATAATATATAATAATTATATTATATATTAATTTATAATATTTCAAAACTAATTTATATTAGTTCAATAATAAGAGACTAATAATATCAATTTTATACAATTGATAAATAATATGATTATTATTATAATAAATTAAAATATTATTCATATTATATAAATATTAAAATAATTGTTTAAATTAATAATTCACAAACCAATTGTTTCTATCCATAAATTAATAGATAATAATGATTAAATCTAATTATTAAATTATATTTATTTTTTAATATAGTAATTGTTAATAAATAATTGATTTAAGTAATTAAAATTCTAATATATTATAACAAGCATATAAGATTACATGCGTATTAAATTAATTATCCAATTTATTATTTATAATAAATATATATAATTAATATTTATATTAATAATTTAAATAATAATTAGTATTATATGATTATATACTTCCAATAGCAAAATATAATAGTAATTACTGTAGAATAATTAATTTTATAAATTAATATACTAACTAATTATGCCTATAGAATTATATTATAATTCTTAGTCTCATATTAAATTTATTCCATTTAAGCTTATATTAAGTAAAACAATTGTCTTATGACAAATCAAAAGGTTATAACAATTTTAAATAGACAATTGTTTAAATTGTAATAACTATGTGAATTTATTCGGTAAATAGATTTATTTTTTAAAATCTCTTTCTTATTAATTTTTTGAATGTTAATAAATTAGTATTAATATGAAATTAAAAAAATATTATAAATTATTTTACTTATAATAGTTAATTAAAATATACTATAATTTATATTAAACAATTATTTCTATTCAAAACCATCAAATTATTATTCTAATTTATTATAATATTAAAATAATTTTACATTATATACAATATTTAATATTTAATATTAATTATATATAATCTTTTACTTAATATTATATAAATAATATTTATTATAAATAGTAAACATAATCATTTTTTAAATCACTTACTTATTAATTTTTGGAATATTAATAAATTACTATTATTTTATTTCGAATAAGCTTCTATGAATTGAAATAATTGTTTTATGACAAAACAAAAGGTCATAATGATTTTAAATAGATAATTGTTCAAATAGTCATAACTATTTGAATTTGTTCAGTAAACAAATTAATTTTTTAAAAATCTTGCTTATTAATTTTTGAAATAATAAGAAATTAGTATTATTTTATTTTGGATAAGCTTTTATGAACTGAAACAATTGTTTTTTTGTCAAAACAAAAGGATTAAGTTATTTTATCAAATCAAATTTATATTCTATTAAAAATATTTACTAATAATTAAAATTATCCTAATATAATAATCATCCTAATAATATTTAAATATTACTAAATAAAGATAATTTATTTAGTTTAATTAAATAGTAGTAACAATTAAATACTAAATTATATAATAATACTATATAAATTAAAATAAATTATATTTTAATTATTAAATTATCTAATCTTTTAAATTATAAATAATTTAATATAATTTAAATAAAAATTAATAATAATTTTAAACAAATAAATAATTAATAATAGATATTTATAAATTTATAAGTTTTATAATTTATTTAGTAATATATATAATTACTAATAATAAAATATAATCCAAATAATATTTAATTATATAAATATTAAATATAATTAAATTATTAATTTCAAATAATATTTATAATTTAAACTTATACAAATTAACTATTATAAATAAACTAATATTTTATAAATATTTTTATAATTATATAATAAATCTGGTTAGATTTAATTATAATTGTTTTATGACAAAACAAAAAGTCATAACAATTTAAAATAAATAATTGTTCAAATAGTCATAAAAATTTGAACTTTATGACAAATGCCCATAAATCTGATAATAATATTATTATTATTAATTACTAATTAATATTAAGTCTTATTAATAATCAATAATTATTTATTAATTAATAAATTAATTAATTATAAACAATTTGTAATAATGATTTGAAATAGATAATTGTGTAAATAGTTATAATTATTTGAATTGGTTTCGTAAGTAGAATTATTTTTAATAACATATTATTATTCATAATTTTTGGATTATCAAATAAATATTATTAATCTATTTAATATTTTAAATTATTAATATATTCTAATACATATATATCCTAATTAACAATTAATTATAAATATTTAACATAATTAATATTTTATATTATAGTTAAATCATATTAATTATATTATTAATATTTATGTATTGTAATTATAATTTTAAATTATATAATTAATATACTATTATTATTTAATATTTAATTATAATATTTAAATATTAGAATTGTTTTAATAATTATTTAATAAATTAATTAATCATTAGTTAAATATAAATTTATTAAAATTTATAATATAATTTAATTATATTTAAAATTGTCGTAATAAATTGCTATTAATATTATTATTTATTAATTCAAATTTATATTCACAATATAATTTTAATCCATATTATAATTATTTAATGAAATATTATTAATATTATCTAATATAATTTATCTATATAATTATAAATAAATAAATTATTAACTATTAATAATAATTAATATGAATAGATTATAATCATTAATTAACAAATTTTTATTAATATTTCATAACTAATAGTTACTTCGAATAATAATTGAATAATTATTATTCAATTATAATATTTTATACATACTATATTATGTATATACTAATTTAATAATTGTATTTGAATTATTAATATAATATTTAATTAACAATTAGGCTATTTATATACTCTATTAATTATTAATATTAAATATTAACATATAAACAATTTGTTATAATTAATAATAGAATTATATCAATATTTTTTAAATATTATTATTATTATTATCAAATTATTTATATTTTTATAAATTAATAATTAATATATAATTATCTGTAACATTAAAAATATTATTTAATTAATAAATCATAAATAAAAAAATAATTTATTATTTATATTTAGATATTAAATATTATTAATAAGAAATTAATATATTATAATAAATTGTTATTATTATAATATTATTAATAATAATTAATATTATTATATAATATAACAATTCAAATAAATTATTAATATATTTATTTTTTAAATCTCTTACTTATTAATTTTATAAATATTAATAAATTAGTATTATTTTAGTCCGTAAAAGCTTGTATTAGCTAAAACAATTGTTTTATGACAAAACAAAAGTAATAACGATTTGAAATAGGTAATTGTTTAAATAGTCATCATTATTTGAACTAGTTCGGAAAGTTATAATTATGTTTTTGTTTAGTCAAATAATTATAACTATTTGAACTATTATCTATTTTAAATCATTATTACTTTTTGTTTTGTCATAAAACAATTGTTTTTGTTAATATAAGTTTGTTTGAAATAAAATATTTTTCTATTATATTTAGAAAATAATTTGTAAGAGATTTAAAAAGAAAATCTGCTACCGAATCCATTTCAAATCATTATAACATTTATTTTATCATCAAGCAATTGGTTTTGTTCATTTACTATTTTATTTAGAATAAAATAATATAATTTAATAATATATCAAAACATTAATAACAAGAATTAAAAAAAAATCTATTGTTGAACAAGTTTAAATAGTTAAACTCTTATAATATTAATTATTTAAATCATTGACTATAAAGTTATGTATAAATTACAATTATATTTTTTATTCTTATAATATTATTAATAAAATTTGAAATAATTATTTTTTATCTTAATAATAATAATTAATATTTTTATTTAAAAATCTTATATTAATTATATTATAAATATAATTATTATTTTAATTATATTATATATTTAATATTATATTAATTGAATTATTAATATAATTATAATTAATTTATATTGTAAGCAATAGTTATATTAATTATAAATTATTAACTTTATTCTAATTATTAAGTTATAATAATATTATTTAATAAAAAATTAAATTATGAATAATTTAATATTTAATTAGATATAAAAAATAATTTTAGTAATAAATTTGATTAATTATATCAAATAATTTTAATATTTAGCTTACTTTAAACTAAATATAATAAAATTTTATAATTAATTTAATTAATATGTTATTATAATTAGATATAACTATTTATTAAGTAATTTATTAATAAGAGATTTAAATGTAAGTGACAATTGTACAATTATTTATTTAAATATATATGAATATATTATGTTATATAAAATATCTAGTTATTATATTATAATAAATAAACAAGTTAAATAATTTATTTGTTTTTATTTAATTATGTTTTAATTTCTACGTTATACTTAAAACTAAATTATTATATCATATTTATTACTAATAGTTATTAATATTAATCAATATATTAATTAATAATTTAAATAATATTATTAAATAAATTAAAACTAATTAATATATAATGTTTATAACTATTAATAAAGTATATTAATTATAATATTTGAATTTATATTATTAATTATTATATAAAGATTTTGTTTGTCAAATATTATTTGTAAACATTTATTATTGTTTATTAAAATTAATATCTAATTTTGTTTAATTAAAAATTATATTACAATTAAAATTATAATATTACTATAATTAATTTAATAATATAGTTTTTATTAAGAATTTATATTTAAAGTAATTTAAATAATATTTCATTAAATAATTATAATAACCATAATTAGCAATAATAAAAATGCATTAGCTTATACATATTATTTAATAATAATAATTGAATTAATAAGATTTAAAATTAATACTAATTAATTAGAAATTATATTTGAATTAATAATTTAAATTATAATTTTTATAATTATAAATTTAATATAATTTAATTATATTACTATTAATAACTATAAATAAAAATATAATTATAATTATAATATTGTCATGATAGTAATATTTTTTAATATAAAATAAATAAATTATCTAAATAATTAAATATTTTTGTTATTAATAATACTAATTTTACTTATTAATAAATTACTAATAAATTAATATTTATACTATAATATCTATATAATAATTTTAATATTATTATATTCAATTAATCAACTATATAAGTAAAAACTTATTATTAATTTATAGTTGGTTTATTTTATGTTATTTACAATATTATTTATAAATAACAAATTGTTATTTAAACTTATAATGATAAGTTTAATGATATGAGGATAAGAATGGATATGATTTTAAATTTTTATTAGATATGAAAATGGAGACAGATAATAATGTACCCACCTCATATCTGTATTCATACCCTATGTATATATTCATGTATATTTAGTATATAGATTTTTTATTAAATAATATAAATTATTATTTTAAATTAATAATCATAAATTTTGATTAAATTATAAACTATTATGTAAAATATTATAATAATATTAAAATAATTAAGTTATATACGAATTACAATATATAGTTATTTATATTATAATAAATTATTTACTATTTTAAATAATATATTGATAAACTATAATATTACTTATTATTATAAATTAATATATTAATATTAACATATAACAATTATTATTATTATTATTATTATTTTAATAGTCATATCTATAAATAATATATAAATAAATTTATATGTTATAATAGTAATTACAAATAATTTTACTAATATAATATAAATTTGGTATAGTTAATTATTAACTATATATTAATTTTTTATATTATAGTTATAATTATTTGACTAAACAAAACATAATTATAACTTTCGGATAATAAGTATATTAAATACTTAATTAAATATATTATTTGACACAATTCTCTTTTCATCAATTGTATTAGCATCTTATAAAAAATAAGAGTATAATATTGACTTGTTAATAAATTGTCAATAATTAAATATTACTATTATTAGTAATAATATAATTTAATATTAATCCTAATATTTAATGTAAAATAATTATAGGAAGTATTAATTTATTACAAATTAATATTAAGTTTATTTATTATAAACATTGTACAAATGTCAATATAATTAATAATTATTTTATAGTTAATTGTTAAATAATCTATTAAATTATTATATAAATTATATAACATTTAATTAACATTAAATTAATTTATAAGTAATAAGGAAAAGATACTTATTTCAATTATACTAATTGATTATTTATATAATTATATTTATTATATTAAATTGTTATTGATAATAATTTATATTAAATTATAAAGATAATTAATATCTTTAATTTATATTAATACATGTCAGTTAAATTTATAAATATAATTTAATTATTTTGTTAATATTTATAAATTTTATATATAATATTAATAATTTATATTTATATTATAATTAATATAACATTAGATAATTAAATATATATCATTAAATAGAAAAATAATAAAACTAATTGTATTTATTAATAATACAATTAGTTTATAATACTTAATAAATATTAATAAACAAATAATATTTATAAATTAACTTATAAATAAATTCTTATCTTATGTTACTATCATTTTTTACTTTTATGGAGAGGAAAGTGTGGGGATAGGTTTTTTTAATATTCTTGTGAATTTTTGTATAATAAGTTATACATTTAATAATATGATAATTTTGTAAATAATAATAAGTTAGTTTATAAACAACATCTATTATAATAATTAATTTAGATATTTAAATAACTGGATATAAATATATTAAGAATGTACATATTATTCTATCAAATAATATAAAATAGCTAATAAATCTTTTACTTATTAATTGTCAAAATATTAGTAAATAAGTAAAAATATGAAATATCAATATAATTAATATAATTAATATAATATTATTAAATATTAACAATTGTTTAGGTAATTGTTATATGTAATTATATAATATTTAATTATAATTTAATAACCCATTAATTATTATAAATAATTTATATAATTATAATTAGTATATTTAATATATTTATCATAATAATAATATTATTATTATGATACTTAATAATAATAATTGTTTATTTATAATTATATTAGGTATTTGTTTACAATAGGTTTAATTGACTGATTAATATATTTTATAGACATGACACAAATAATTAATAAAATATAAATTATTCAATTTAGTCATTTGGTAATGAATTAAATTAATTTACTAATAAGCTTGTATACTATTCCTTAAATTATTATAGCTTAATCACTATTAATAATTAATTATCTTATTAATAATTCATAATTAACTTGTAATAATTTTGTTAATAAATTAATAATATAATAATATTAATTTATATATATTATATAATAAATATGATTTATATAATATTTAAGAACTATATGAATTTAGTAATCAAATATATATCAACAATAAATTGAATTATATTAATAAATATATAAATATATAATTACTAAGCTATAAATTATATACTACTTATAATTTTTATTATAAATTAATATATATATTATTATTAATATATTAGTTTATATAAGTAAGTAATATTTAATCATTACTTTTTTGAATATTAGTAATATTAATTATTATCTATTTATATTATTATAATTATAATTATTTACAGATATTAATTATATTAATAATATTATTAATTTATATATAATATTATATATTATTAATAATTGTTATATATAATAAAATATATGACATTAATAGTTATATCAGATTATTAATTTGATTATACTATTAAATTAGATTATATTAATAAATGGTTATTATATATTGTTAACTAATAATTACTTGTTTCACTTAACTAGCACTATTCTATTAATATAGAATATTAATAAATTACTTATAATCAAATTTTATAAATTGATAATATAGATTATTATTAATATTAATAATATTAGGTATTGTAATAAGTACTATCTAATAATTATATTAGATACCTAATTATAGACTAATTGTATATTAATTACTAAAATAAAAGGTTATTTTTATTAATCTTATATATTAATTTAATTATTTAATAATTAAGTATTATTATTATTTAAATCCTAAAACCAATAATACTTTTAATTATTATTATGATACTTAATAATAATAATAATTGTTTGTTTATAATTATATTAGATATTTGTTTAAATAGTTAATTGACTATTAATATTATTTTATAGACATGAAACAAATATTAATAATATTAATTATTATTATAGTCATTTGGTAATATATTATATTAATTACTAATAAGCTCGTATACTATCTTCTTAATTATTATAGCTTAGTAACCATTTATAATCTAATTGTCTCATTAATAATTAATAATTACTCATAATAATTTTGTTAATAAATTATAGTATAATAATATTAATTTATTATATATTATTATAATAAGTATGATTTATATAATATTTAAGACTATATGATTTAGTAATCAAATATATATAAAACAACATATATGAATTATTATTAATAAATATATAATATATAATTACTAAGCTATAAATTATATACTATTTATAATTTTTATTATAAATTAATATATATTATTATTATTAATATATTAGTTTATATAAGTAATATTTAATTATTATCTATTTATATTACTATAATTATTTACAAATATTATTTTAATAAATTAAATATCAATCAAATATTAATTATATTAATAATATTATTAATTTATATATAATATTATATATTATTAATAATTGTTATATATATAACAAATATATGACATTAATAGTTATATCAGATTATTAATTTGATTATACTATTAAATTATATTATATTAATTTATGGTTGTTATATATTATTAACTAATAATAATATTAGTTAATATTAATTATTTAAAAATTATAAATTATAATTAATATTTAATTATTATTTAATTAATAGTATATTAAATCAAATATTTAAAATAATCTGATGCAAGAAAATATTCTAAATTAATTTTAATTATAAAAATTATTTGACTATAATTCAAATAGTAATTAAATAATTATTTAATATTCTAAAATATAGAATATTATATTAATTTTATATATTAATATTACATTATTAAATTAGTGTTTATTAATTATTGTCAATTACATTTGAATTATTATAATCAATTAATAATTTAAATAATATATATTTAATAATCAAATACTTGTAAATTTAAAATAGTTTAATATTAATATATTTTAAATTTATGAACATTTGGAAAATTAAAAAGTAAAAGATTTGAAAAAATAAATTCATAACTTACTGATTAAAATAAATAGTATAATTAATTTTATATTATAATTATTAAAATAACAATTTGAGTTGGTTTTTAATTTTTTTAATTTTTTAATCTTAATATGATATCTAATTTGAGTCTCCCTATCCCATACTTGAAAAAAAAATCAATGAAAATGAATACTATTGGATTTTTAAGATGTCAAATTTTAGGAGGGGATAATTGGTTTATCTACCTATCTGAAAAGGCTTTAATTTCTTGTCTTGTTCTCTATGTTTTCCAGTTAGTTAAAGTCACACACAGATATAATTGTTAAGTATATAATATGTTAAATATTAATTATTTAATTGTATAATTAATGTATTAAATAGATATAACTATTTGAACTTGTTCGATAAATAGATTTTTTTTTTAATTTCTTGCTTGTTAATTTTTTGAATGTTAATAAAATTATATTATATTATTTCAAATTAGCTTGTATGTACAAAAAAAAATTTAATAATCATTAATTAATAATTGTATTAATAATTAACAATATTATTAATGGCTATTGAATAAATTATTAATATTATTAATATATTTAATAATCCAATTAAATTTTAACATATATTAATTTTCTATTTTTATTATAATAAATATTAATAATTAATTATAATTAATAAGGATTATAATTAATACAAATAAATCTCTTACTTATTAATACACAATTATTTGAATTATCATACAAATTAACAAATATTAAAAAATGAATATTTTTATCAATCAAGTTTAAATAATTATGAATATTTGAACATTTAAATATTAGTTATTTAATTATCATGGATCAAATAAATAATAGAATAAATTATATTAATTAATAATTAATTAAATATTTTATGAGTAACAATAATATTAACTAATCGATGATTAGTTAATATATTATAATTTTTATCATAACAGGTATTTTAATATAATATGTTAAACATTAATTATTAATAAATTTTTTGAATGTCAACAACCATTTAATAATTGTTAATTAATAAGTATAACTATTATAATTTAATTATTAATATAATTATAGTATAAAGTTATACTAATTATTGTTTTATATAATGTTGTTGAAACATAAATTAAGTTATGTAATTGGTTAATTAAATTATATTAATTAAAACTAACATTATATGGGTTTTATTTGCTTTATAGGTTGAATTAGTTTTTATGTGTCATGTAGTTTTGTTGGTTGGTGCAACAATATTATATAAAATTAGTTTTAATTAATTTAAGATATATAATTGTTTATCATAATATTAATAATAGTTAAATTATTTATAATATATAATTAAATATTTATTAATTATAATTAATATTACTAAATTATTTATTAATAGTTATTATAGTATAGTTATTAATATTTAATATTATTAATATTAATAATTTATGATATTGTTTAGAATTACTTACAACAAAACAAATATTATTAATAATAATTAATAATTAAAGATATAATAAAAATATATATAATATAATAATTATATATTATTATTTTATTTATAGTAATTATAAATATTTAATTTATTTATTAATATTTGGTATAGTTAATTAATTCATTAAATTAAAATTAAAATTATTAATAATTTTAATATAAAAGATTATATATATTAATTTATATTATGAATATTATATTTATAATAATTAGTATTATTTTAATTAATAATAACTAAATATTTATAATTACTATAAATAAAATAATAATATATAATTATTATATTATATATTTTTATCATATCTTTAATTATTAATTATTATTAATAATATTTGTTTTGTTGTAAGTAATTCTAAACAATATCATAAATTATTAATATTAATAATATTAATAATATTAATATATTAATAACTATTAATAACTAATTTAATATTAATATTAATTAATTATGTAATAGTTTATTATAGCAAAATAATATCATATTATTTAATTTAGATTATTATAATTAATCTAAATTAGATTAATTAGTTATAATCTAATTTATATGTATATTACAACTATATTTATGTATTATATTTATTTTGAATAAGATTTGGATATCTTATTCAAACACTAGATTTTTAACACGTGCCGTGTGTGTAAGAAAATATTTTGTTGTATTTTTTGTAATTAATTTTTTAATTCATTTTAAAATTTTATATTATCTTAATAAAAGAATGAACATATTTTCAAAATTATATGAGGACTAAATATATATAGAATATGTAATTAATATTATTTAAATTATTTTTTAAATTAAAAAATAAATATGTTCATCGAATCAGTTAAAATAATTATGGCCATTTCAATGATTATCAATTATTATTATAAGAATTTAATTAAATATTTAATTACTAATCAGTTATTATATAATTATAATTATATAAATTGGTTTAATCAGTTATAAAATTTTAAATAATAATTATATTATTGATCATAAGTATAATTATAATTAATAATTAAATTAGAGTTTAATTTAACATTTATTTATTTTCTTAACTATTAAATATATTATTAATATATATAATAAGTATTGAAACAATTATTTATATGATATTATTAATATAACAATTAATAATATTTTATCAATAATATTTATTTAATATTAAATAATATTATAACAAATATATTTTAATTAGATTTATATCCATGACTTAATTATTAGTTACAAAATATTTATTTATTTATTTATTAAATAAAATAATTGTTAACTTAGATTTATAATTAAATCTGATATCTTATATATTAATAATAAAATAGATATTATTATTAGTATTAAATAGATAATACTAATTCTTGAAGAGATGATATTAATAGTATAATTAATTTATATAATATTATTAAATATTATAATAAATATTTATTATTCAAATTATTTATTAAAATAATATTTTATTATATAATAATTAATAATATATTGATAAATATATTATACTAATTATTTCAATTAATATTAATTTAAATATTAATTATATAATTTAAATTAGGTTTAATAATATATAATATAATATAATATAAATAATTGATTATTTAAAATTATTTAGTATTTAGTGAAGTATTTAAATAATTAATACTAATTTAAATTAATATTTGAACTTTACTATATTAAATATTTAAAGTTTAATATTTGAATTCTTTATTAATTGTCAAAATAATAATTTATTATTAAATTGTAATTATATAAAATATTAAGTTATATCCTGAAATTATTATTATAATATTAATATACATTATATTTATTAAAATATATTTATTAAATAAGACTATTAGAATAATTATCTATTTCAAATCATTCTGACCTTATTATTAAGCTTGTATGAATAATTAGAAAAAACATTTTTTTAAACTAATAAAAAAAATCTTGATAAGGAATATTATTCTAATTTTTAGAATAAGGAATTTAAAATTTAAATCATCAAACTTTCAGATATTTTTCATACAATTTATAATATGAAAAATATAGTTGTAAAATATCATTATATTTGCAATAATTTTTTATATTATATATAAAAAGAATTTTATATATTCTATTAATTATTTTAGATTATATTTATTATATAATAATATAATTAATATAATTAATTATATTATTATATTAAAATTGTTATATATGCAATATTAACTATATTATTAAATTATATATTAATTCAAATATATTATAATTATAATATAATAAATAATATAAAGATTAAAACTAATTTATTATATAGTTTTATAATTAGTTACTTATACTTGTTAATATTACTTAACAATAATATTATATTGTTAATTTAAAATAATTACAATCCTGTAATTTATATATTATAATTATAATAATTAATATTTTAAATATTAATCTAAAATAATTAATAATACTTAATTATTTATCATAATTTTATAAATATTCATTAATATTTTAAATATTATATTAACTAAGTAACATAATAAATAATAATGATTTTAAAATTGTAGTTTTAAATAAATTAACGTTATATTAATTGTTTTATTAAATTATTTTTAGTTATTATTTAGATTTGTGGAATATTTATTAATTATATTCATATTTAAAATTATTAATTTTAAATAAATTATATATTAATTATAAATATATAAAATAAATTTAAATCTTATTAATATTTAAATTTTAATATTTTTGAATAATTAATATTAAATTAATTATTTATTTAAAATTATTTTGATTATATAATTAACTAGGTTATATTAATTTTAAAGTAAAATTATTATATAGGATTTATAATATTTAATAATTTTATTAACACTAGTAAATAGTATTATATTTAGTTATATATTATTATAATAATCAATTCCATTACTTAATCATAAAACTATTAATAATTATACAAGTTTATTAATATTCGCTAATTAAATCTATTATAGTTGATAATAATAGTTTTATCATTAACAAAATAATAACTTATCTAATTAGATTATCTAATTTGATTAATTATAATAAATTAGGTATAAATTTTATACCAAATTATTTCCAATATTAATAAGTTGGAAATAATATCAACAATTCCAGTAAATATTTTTATATTAATAAATTATAATAATTATAATTTAAATAATTATAAATCTAATAATATATATATAATTTGTTTTATTAATTATTATAATTATTATAATATTTAATATTAAGATATATATGTATTAGAATATATTAATGATTATTATTAAATGTATAACCCATTTAAATTTAATTATTATAAAAAATTATTTTAATATTTAAAATATTAAATAAGTTAATAGAGATTATTAAACTAATATAATAAGTTAAATTATATTAACTATAATTAAATTATTAAATTATTAAATGTTCATAATAGTATCTAATATTATTATAAATTACTATTTATAGTAATACTAATAAATATCTAATTATAAAATTTTATAGTAATATTATTAATATTATTTCATAAATATTATTTGTTTTTATAATATGTTATTAATAGTATTATAAATTATTAATATTAAAATTATAAATTTATAAGTAAATAATATTAATATAGTAATACTTATATAAATAGATAATCTATTTAATAATGTAAATTCTAATAGTCAAATATGTATATATATATAATTATAATATTAATTGTTATAAATATTAAAATTATATTAATATTAATTATTAAATAACTTGATAATAAATTAATTAATAATTCAATAATTATTTCTAAAAAATTAAATAAATTTATATGTATAATTATTATAATTTAAATATTTAAATCCCTTATTATATAGGAACTTAATACTAATCTAATTAATTATTATTTAATAATTAAATAATTAAATAATATTATATTATATTATTATATTTAATTATGATAAATTAAATTAATCTTATATTTATAAAAATATAATAATATAACTTATAATAAGCAAACCATCAAAAACAAGGATAAGCCAAATTAATAACTTATTCAGAATATTTGAATTATAATTAATTAATTATATATCCTATAAATAGATATGTTCAATTGAAATAAAATATTCAATTATTATTATATTTAATAACTTATTAATTTTTTATTTTGAATGATCTTGGTTATTAAAATAAATTAAAATTTTGAATTTTAACAAAATATTAATTTTTCTAATATAAGTATTATTTAAATAAAAATAATACTAAAATATCTTAAATAAATACAAATAAATATAATAATTATACAATTATTTTTGGGAATGCTATTAATTAATTATGTTCTTTGATAAGATTTAAAAGATAATAAATCTTTTATTATATTTAACATATATTAATTAATATTTTATTTAAATTAATCTATTTATTATATAATAATTATTATATTATTAATTTTATTTAATTATAATAAAATAATTAATGTTATAATGATTGTTAATATTTAACTTTATAAATTAATTTAAAGTTATTTCTTTATATCTTTATAAATAAAATAACTAATTATTTTTATATTTTAAAAATATTAATCATTAATTTCTATTATTATTATTATTATAATTAATTAATCAATATTAATTAAATATTAAATGTTAATTCTTATAAATAAAATGAATCTTTTATTTATATTTAACAAATAGAAATAATTAATTAAATATTTTTAATTTAATAGATATTGATATATTTTAAATTTTAAAAATTTAAATATATATTTGTAATATATTAATAGATAATTAAATATTTACTTTAAATATAAATGTTAACTTAATTCTTTAAATTATTTAATTTATCTTAAATAATATTAAATTTTTAAACAAAAGGTCATAGATTAGTATTATTATTAATAATAAATTATTAACTAGTAAAAATTTAATTTATGTATAATTTACTAAATTATATAATTAAATAACTAATTTAATATTTATTAAAATCCTTATTAAATAAATTTGAATAATAATTAATATAAATAATTGCTTACAGAAAATCAATAATTCAAATAAGCCTATATAAATAATTTAATATTATTTAAATAAATGAATATAATCATAATAAATTAATCATGAATATTTTAATTATTATTTAGTAAATCTATTTACCAAACAAATTCAAATAGTGATGATTATTTCAATAATTATCTATTTAAAATCATTACGACCAGTTATTTTGTCATAAAACAGCTGTTTTAGTTCATAAAAACTTATCCAAAATAAAATAATACTACTTTATTAATATTTCAAAAATTAATAAACAAGAGATTTAAAAATAAATAAGTTACTGAATCAATTCAAATAATCATGGCCATTTAAACAACTATCTATTTTTAATCATTATTACCTTTTGTTTTGTCATAAAACAATTGTTTTTCAACAAATAAGATTTTTCAAAATAAAATAATACTAATTTATTAATATTTCAAGAATTAATAAGAGATTTAAATTAATAATTGAAACTATTGTTGATCCATTCAAATTATATTATTATTATTAATAATTAATCTATTTCAAATTTTATAAACTATTAATCTATATAAACCATTTTTTATTCATGCAAGCTTATTATAATATAATTAATATTTAGTAATATTTTAAATAATAACCATGAGATTTAAAAAATAAATCTGTTTTAAACGACAAGTTCAAATAGTTTAATATATATATAATTATTTATTAACATTATAATTTTGTATTGTCATAAAACAATTATTTAAGCTCATAGAACTTAAAATAATAAATATTAATGTTTCAAAAATTTATAAAAATTTAGAAAATAATTCTACTTACAATCAGTTCAAATAATTTAACTATTTACACAATTTACCGTAATTATATCATAATTATATTAGATGTGATATTTATCATTAATGATAAATAATTATATAATTTAAAATTAATATTTATAGCAATAATTTATAATATTTAAATTTTAAATATTAAAATAATATACATGTTTTAATATATTAATTTGTTTAAATTAAAAAATATATTAAAATTTATTTTAAGTAAAAAATATTGCAATAGCTTAATAATTAATACAAACAATCTAATATACTATATACTAAATATAACAATAATTTAACGATCATACTAATATTTTTTGTTATTAATTATTATTATAAATCAAATAAGTATATTTAAATTCTATATTAAAATATGAAAATTGTCTTGTTATTTAATTATTTTGTTATTATAACATTTAAAAATTATTATTATTTTAATTGCAAATCAAGTTAATAAATTAATTATAATATAAACTAAATAGTTTTATAGAATTATTATTTATAATAATCTAATTATTGTTATGATTAGTATAAATATTATATAGTAATAATTATATAATTCAATTTTATAAAGTTTAGCACTTATTATATTAGATAATCACAATTTGTATTAACTAATTAATTTTATAGTATTAATTCCATAATAAATTTAATATATAAATAGCCTAATTTATTATATAATATGTTAAAAATTAATAGGTATTATAAATTAATTATATATGTATAGTTATTATATTTAGTTTTAATTATTAATACGAAAATTTAATATTTTAGTATTAATAATATTACTTGTATTATAATTTGATTACAAATTAATTTTTTCCAAAAATTTTGAAATAGATAATAGACAATTATTTTTGAACAATTATAAATTATCATTATAAATTTAAAATGATAAATATTTCAAATAATATTTATTAAAATTAAAATTATATTTTATTATTAAATTTATAATTGAATGTTTGTTACTGAACAAACTCTAATGAATAATATTATTAGGATAATTTTAATTACTATCATAATACTAATATTATTAAATTAAAATCATTATGATGTTTTGTCATAAAATAATTCTAATTTATCTTATCTATTTGTCAATTATTAATATTTATGATAAATTAATTACTAATAAATAAATAGAAGAATTAAAGATAAACTTAATTAAATACATGTTTTAATATTGTTATACAATATTAATAAGTAAGAGATATTAATTCATATTAATTTTATAAACTTTAAATATTAATAGTGATCAAAATAAAATAATTGTTAATATTTAATGATTGTTAATAATTTTAAAATATATCAATATCTATTAAATTAAAAATATTTAATTAATTATTATAAAATTGGAGGATTTTATCTATTAATTTATAATTAACCTAATATTCATAATTATAATCTAGTTATAGTAAAAATTATTTTATGATCATATTATAAGTATTAGTTATTTTCATAATTATAACTTAAATTTATTAAATAATTAATAATAATAACTATGTAAAATATTTTATAATTAGGTTTAATCAATAGTAATTAATAGTAATTTACATAGTTAAATTTCGATTGTATTTATTAATTATACTTATTAATTATAATTATAATTATTAATTTAAAAATTATCATTTAATATTAATTAAATTATAATCAAATTATAATATTATGATTATTTTATAATTCATTTTAATAATATTATTATTTATAATAATTATTAATTTATAATATTAATATAAATGTTATTAATATAACTTAAATTAATAAATTATATAATAATAATTATTATATTAAAATAATTAATATTTAATAATTGTATATAATATATACTATTATTTATTTAAATAATTAATAATTGATATATTAATAAAGTAGTATTATTTTAATTTGGATAAGCTTTTATGAACTAAAACAATTGTTTTATGATAAAAAAATAAATTATTTTAATTATAATAAAATAATTTTATTACAAATATTGTAAATGATATTAAAAAGGAATAATAGATATTTAATTATCTATATGAATCCAATAGATTGGTTACTTTTATATATTTGATTATATATATTACTGGAAGATTCATTGTAATAAGTAAATTAAGTTAACATAACTTATATAATTAATATAGGTTATTATTAATTTATAATCAAATTATAATACAAGTTAATAATAAATAATTGATATAATCTTTTTTATTATTAAATTAATACTAATTTAGGGTTTTAATAATAAATATATTATTATATATAATTTATGAAATATAAACATTAAATTTTAAATATTTAATTAGTATTATATTAATTTTTATAATAATTTTAACTATTTTATTAATATTTAATCTTAAAATGATTAAGATGTAATAAAAGAATTTATAATTACTATAATATGTATTTTTGTTAATAACAATTGTGTCTCTATGTTATTATTTATTAATCATTTTATAAATTTAATTAATAATAAATAATCAATTT
Source organism: Durio zibethinus (assembly GCF_002303985.1). Next base: position 82,946 of record NW_019168126.1, read on the forward strand.
ATTATTATAATAGAATTTTAATTTATAAATAATACAATAATTATTAATTTATAATTTAACATTTGAATTAGTTTATTCAGAATAAAATAGATATATTATTATATATTATTATAATAATATATAATAATCTTTATTTAATAAATAAACAATTATTTATATTTAATAATAGATATTTGTTATTGAAATTTAATAATATTATTTATAAGAATAAATATAAATAACAATTATTAATATTTAATATTAATTGTTAATTTAAATTTAAATTAATTATTAAGTTATAATTATAAAAAACTTAATATAATACATATAAATAGTTTATATAATATTTAACATAAATAAATATTAACTTATTATAAATTAAGTTTATTAATTTATAATAATATTATAAACTATTTATAATTATTATCCAATTATAAAACAAATAATTTAGTTTATTATACTATTAATAATATTTAATTATAAATAATTTATAATATTATTATAAATTAATAATTATTTATTTATTTATGTTATATATAATTTAAAAATTATAAATTATTATAATATAATAATTATTAAAATAATTTATAATAAATTCTTTATCTTTTGTTTGGTCATATAACATAAATAAATATTATGTCATTCTTTATTTAAAATATAAAATTAAAAATAAATAAATAGTAACTGATTAGTACTTATATTTATATTTTAATAATATTAAATTATAAGCTTATAAAATTGACAAATATTAATTAGTAATTAATATTTTAATTAATTCTTTAAATTATGATGGAAAGAATCATAATTATAATAGATTTAATATAATTCACTATTAATTTATTATACAAAATAATAATTTAGGAAATATTAATTAACAATATTATTATTTAGAATAAAATACTAATTAAACAATATAAAATTAGTTAATTAAATGGTTAAATTATATATATAAGATAGTAATAACTATTGATTATAAAATATATTCATATACTAATAATAACTATTATAAATTATATTATATTAATATAATTAATTAATTAAAGTTAAGTATTATAATAAATAATCGATAATTAAACTATATGAATAGAAAAATAATAATTTTATAACAAAACAAAAGGTCATAATAATTTTAAATAAACAAATGTTCAAACAATCGTAACTATCTGAATTTGTTCAATATACAAATTTATTTTTTAAACTTCTACTTATTAATTTTTTTTGTTTTGGATAAGCTTTTATGAATTGAAATAATTATTTTATGTCCAAACAAAAGGTCAGAACGATTTTATAAAAATAATTGATCAAATAGTCATAACTATTTAAACTTGTTTGGCAAACAAATTTATTTTTTCAAATCTTTTGCTTATTAATTTTCCAAATGTTCATAAATTTGGATTATTTTATTCCGAATAAGCTTGTAAGACATTAAACAAATATTTTATGACTAAAAAAAGTTTTGAACGATTTGAAATAGATAATTATTCTAATTGTTTTAACTATTTGAATTGATTTAGAAAACATATTTATTTTTTAAATCTCTTATTAATTTTCAAAATATTATTAAAATAATATTATTTTAAATCTTAATTTTTATATAGTATTATTATATTATTATTTAAATTATATTATTTGATAAATTAAATAAGATAAATAATTATATTCTTATAATTTATAACTATTATTACTAATACTATATAAAAACCTAATCATTCATTAATATATTAATAAATCATTGTAAGATTTTGTTTTGTAATAAAACAATTGTTTCAATTCATGTTAGCTTATTTGAAATAAAATAATACTAATTTATTTATATTCCAAAAATTAAAAAGTAAGAGAATTAAAAAAAATAAATCTGTTTATCGAACAAGTTCAAATAGTTATGACTATCTTAATAATTATCTATTTCAAAACATTACAACCTTTTGCTTTGTCATAAAATAATTGGCTCTACTCATTCACGCTTATTTCAAATAAAATAATATAAATTTATTAATGTTCCAAAAATTAATAAGTAAAAAATTTTAAAATAAATTTATTTAAAAATTAATGTTCCAAAACCAACTGTTTCTATTCATAAAAAATTATTCAGAATAAAATAATACTATTTTATTACTATTTTGAAAATTAATAAGAGATTTAAAAACTAAATCTCTTTATCGAACCAATTCAAATAGTTATAACTATTTTAACAATTATCTATCTCTAATTATTAATACAAATTGTTAAACTAATAGTACTAATTGTATAAATATTAATTTATTTATACAACTTAATTAATTAATACTATTTAATTTATAAAATCAAATAAGTAATTATTTATAACAATTATAACTAATTATTTTCTCAATAGGTAAGCTTTATTGGAATTATTAATATACTTATATAAGTTAATAAAATAATTATAACTAATTATTTATAGTATTAGAATAATTATAATTAATATTACAATATTAAGCTTGTATGAACTTATTAATATTTGATAATGTTATCAGATAACAAAAATAAATTATATTTAATTTATAATTCGAACTATTTAACATTAAATTTAATTTTTGAATTATCAAATAAATATTATTTTTAATTTGAAATAAATATAAGTTAATATTACATAATTATATAAATTTATTGAATTATAAAAAATTAATATTGTATAATAATTAATATAAATTAATATATTATTGAATTATTGAATTAATTATTATCAAATAATTATTGACTTAAAATTAAATCAAACAATATATAAATATTATTAAATTTATATAAATTTAAATCAATTTGTATAATTCTATTTATATAAATTTAATTTAAAATTTCATAATGTTTAATATTAATAATAACAAATAGTTATACAAACCTATAAATAATTAATTTGAATTATTTAATATTATAATTTATTGCTTATAACTAAATATAAATTATAATATTTAATAATAATAATATCATTATTAATGATAAAATGATTATTAAATTATGAAGATTTATTAGTATATTATAATCATACTAAATTGATATTATCTATCAATTTTATGAACAAAAACATTTATTTAAAACATAATTCAAGTATTAACTTATATAATCTTATATAATTATCGATTAGTTGATAATTTAACTTATTATATTAGTTTAATAATCTCTATTAACTTATTTAATATTTTTAATATTAAAATAATTTAATTTAAATGGGTTATACATTTAATAATAATCATTAATATATTCTAACACATATATATCCTAATTAACAATTAATTATTAATTATAAATATTTAACATAATTAATATTTTATATTGTAGTATAAATATTAATTAAAATTATTATCAAATAGTATATAATTAATTAATTACATTTACTAATTAATAAATGTTAATTAATAAATTAACTAATAGTAATTAATAACAATAATTAAAATATTTACAATTGTTTCTAATAATATTAATTATTATATAAGCTAATACAATATATAATATATTGTTTAATATTACTTTAAATATTTTAAAATATTTGAATATTAATTCATTGACGATTTCTATAGTCAATTATTTTGACATTTATTTATTAAAATTAATATTTTAACTTGACCTATTGAATAATATATATTATTTATAATTAAATAAAACCTAAAATATAATTAATATTAATATTAATAATAAGTTAATATATTCAATATATTATCAAGAATTTGTTTGCTAATATAAATAATTGTTTTACTATTTAAATTATTATTTAAATATGAATAGATTAGTATTAGTTTTTAAATCTCTTATTAATAAATTACTTAATAAATAGTTATATCTAATTTTAATAACATATTAATTAAATTAATTATAAAATTTTTATTATATTTAATTTAAAGTAAACTAAATATTAAAAATATTTGATATAATTAACCAAATTTATTACTAAAATTATTTTTGTTATAGCTAATTAAATATTAAATTATTCATAATTTAATTTTTATTAAATAATAATATTATTATAACTTAATAATTAGAATTAAGTTAATAATTATAGTATAATAGTTATATAATATTATAAAAATTTATAATTAATATAACTATCGCTTACAATATAAATTAATTATAATTATATTAATAATTCAAATAATATAATAATAAATATATAATGTAATTAATACTATAAATATTATTCTAATAATCTAATATAATTATAAATAATAATTTATTTATATTAATTATAAAATAAAATTAATATTTATAATATAATGTAATATTATTAATAAATTATTAGTATTATTGGAGATTATTTGATTAAATAATATAATTATTTATTCTTATAAGCAATAAAATATAATATTAAATATAATATTAAGAATATTATTAATCAAGTTATATTTATAAATATTAAAATTATTATAATAAAATATTGTAATTATAATAATTGTTCATATTATAATCAAATTAACTAACACTTATAGTTACTTAAGAATAATTCTAATTTAATAATATTTGGATAATAGTTATATTTGTAATAATATTGATAATTTATTATTTATATATTATAAATTATATAAATTAAAAAATATTAACATATTAATTATACATATATGTTAATTATATATAATATTAATAAATATAATATTATTTATATAATAAATTATATTACTATAATGATATTAAACTATTTTAATATATAAAAATATATATTTACGAATAATAAATATTTATAGTTTATTAATTTAATTATAGTCAAATTATATCTAATTTATGTAATGAAGTCATTATGTTATTATATATCTATCTCAATTTATAATTATAATATAGTTACAACTAATTATAATATAATTATTAATAATAACTATAAATTAATTATATTATAATAATTAATTAACTATATAATAATTTATTATTATATTAAAAAAATCTATTTCAAATCATCTTGAGCTTTTGTTTTGTAATAAAATAATTTTTAGTATTATTAACAAAATAATTTTGAATTAATTAATTTAAAATATTATAATTAATTCTAAAAATAAATCTATTTTTCAATTAATTTATATTTAATTATAATTATTGCTAATATTTCAAATTAGCATAATAAATAATTATAATAGTTTATCATATATATTTCAAGTGATAATTTAATTAGTATAAATTAATTATAAATATTAATAATATTATTAATATTATAATTAAGTAATAAATAGTTCAAATCCCTATATGCAAAAATTATTTTGTTAATTTTTACTATTTCAATATTATTCTAATTTAAGTTTAAATTATTATGACTAATATGTTATTAATTTAAAATAATTAACAAATTATTTATTTCATTATTTTATAAAATAATTAATAATGAATAATAAATAGATAATTTTTTGTTTTGTCATAAGCAAATAGATACCAATATTTGAAAATATTAATAACAATTATCTAAATAATGAATAATTAATTAACATTATTCAAAATAAAATAATACTAATTTATTAATATTCCAAAATTAATGAATAAGAGATTTAAAAAATAATAATGATTAATTTATTTCAATTATTAATAATATTTGACTAAATAAATAATTGAATATTAAATTTCAATTATTAATAATATTAATAATTTAAGCATATAATAATATTATAATTTTAACGCTTATAAAATTTTAATTGTCAAATTAGTTAAATGTTCCTATTTATTTTTAGTCCTAATTATTGAAATATTAGAAATTAGTATTATTATACTCTAAATAGGCTTATACAATGAAAACAATTGTTTTATGACAAATAAAAGTTCATAATAATTTGAAATAGATAATTGTTCAAATGGCTATAATTATTTGAACTGATTTGATAAACTGATTTATTTTTAAAATCTCTAACTTCTTAATTTTTGAAATATTAATAAAGTAATATTATTTTATTTTGCATAAGCTTTTATGAACTAGTAATTACCTAGTTTAGATGAGGCTATATTTTTATAATATTAATCTTAAATAATTATTAATATAATTAATATTAATTATTATTATATTTGTATTAATTATTAAAATAATTATATTATAGATTATATAAATAGTCATGACCATTTGAATTGTTATTTATTTCAACTCATTATGACATTTTATTTTATTATAAAATAATTGTTTCTATTCATACAAAATTATTCAAAATAAAATAATACCAATTTATTACTATTTCAAAAATTAATAAGGATTTAAAAATAAATGTGTTTTTCGAAGCAGTTCAAATAGTTAAGACTATTAGAACAATTATCTATTTCAAATTATTCTGATCTTTTGTTTAGTTAAAAAATAATTGTTTCCATTCATACATGCTCATTCGAAATATAGTAATACTAATTTATTAAAATTTGGCAAATTAATAAGAAATTTTAAAAAATCTATTTACTGAATAAGTTGAAATAGTTATGACTATTTGAACAATTATCTATTTAAAATCGTTATGGCTTTTATTTTATCATAAAACAACTGTTTTAGTACATAAAAGTTTTTCCAAAATAAAATAATATTGCTTTATTAATATTTCAAAAATTAAAAAGTTGGAGTCTTAAAAAATAAATTAGTTTATCAAATTATTCAAATAATTATAGCCATAATGATTTGAACTTGTTTGGTAAACAGATTTATTTTTTAAATCTTTTACTTATTAATTGTCTTAATATTAATAAATATGTATTATTTTATTCGAAATAAGCTTAGATGAATAGAAAAAAATTCTTTTATGACAAAACAAAAGGTTATGGCTATTTCAAATGGATAATTATTTAAACAGTCCTAATTATTTAAATTTGTTTAGAAAACAGAGTCATGTTTTAAATCTCTTTATTATAAATTTTTGGATTATTAATAAATTATTATTATTTTATTTTGAATAAGTTTATATGAATTGAAACAATTCTTTTATGACAAAGCAAAAGGTCATTGAAATAGATAATTATTCAATTTGTCGTGATTATTTGATCTAGTGTGGTAAACATATTTATTTTTAAAATTTTTTACTTATTAATTGTCAAAATATTAACAAATTAGTATTATTTTAATCCAAATAAGCTTGTATACATAGAAACAATTGTTTTATAACAGAACAAAAAGTCATAACTTTTTGAACTAGTTTGATACATAGATTTATTTTTTAAATTGCTTATTAATTTTTAAAATATTAATAGATTAGTATTACTTTATTCCGAATAAACTTATATGAACAAAAACATTTGGTTTTATGACAAAACAAAAAGTAATAATTGTTAGCTCAAAAATTTGGAATAAACCAAATATTATATAAGATGATAATAGAAATATTATAAATAATCACAATTTTATTTACACAAAACAGATTAAACTATATTATAAATATTGTAAATATTAATTTTCAATATTTAATACTATATTAATATTTTCAAAATTATTAAGCAAGAGATTTAAAAATTAAAGCTAGTTTTCAAACCAATTCAAATAGTTAAAACCATTTGAACAAATATCATAATAATATATATTATTAGAATATTATTTAATTATTTAATATTATTAATTTTAATTATTTCTAAGAATTATTAAGTATAGTATTAATTATTTGATAATTAAATGAACAGGAAGATAGTCATGATAATGATCAAAGGGTTGATTTTGAAAATTCAATTAACACTGATGAACTTGATAACGAAGATGATTCTGAAGAGTATGCTATCCCTCCATTTAGGGATTTGATTATAAAAGTATAGTATTTCAAATTATCCAATTGAATAATTTCATTTAAACAATTTTAATGTTACTCATAAAATATTATTTATAAATAATAATATATATAAATAACTATTTATAAAATAATAGCTATCTAATAATAGATCTATTTGAATAAAATTTATATATTTATTATATATAATTATAATATATAATAATATAATATTAATTAATAATTGTATAGATTTAGTAATTAGTAAATATAATATAATATTAATTAAACTAATAAAATATTTATAATAATTATTTAATATTAATTACTATTAATATTTAATTATCAATTTATTAAAATATAATATTATATAAAATAATTTAGTATAATATTATTAAATATTATAAGTTTTAAATTAATATTTAAATGATATTGTATTTATATATATAATATATAAATTAGACTTATATTATAGAATTATCAAAGTATATTAATAAAGTAATAAATTATTTTATTATTTATGATACATAAATAATATACTAATTATTATTTTTTAATTTATACTATTACTAATTAATTTATAATTATATATTGAATATAATTATATAATTTAATAGTCAAATTAAAAACAATTATAAATTTGGTTTAATAATTTATATAATAGTTATATAATATTTTAATATTTAATTAAAATATATACTATTAATAAGAATGATTTAATTAATATTCAAATTAATTATAGCTATATTTATTATTAATCTTATGGCTTAATTCTTTTATATTATTTAAAAAGAATTAAAGATAATTTTAATTATTAATTTATTAAATATAAATTCTTATTATATATATTTTTACTTAATTATAATTAATTTTAAATAGTTAAATAAATAATAATTCTTATGATTTAAATATATAATTTAAATTATATAATTTATTAAGTTATTAACTATAAATATTATTCAGTTATAATCTATACAGTTAAAATTTAAACAAAAATTTTAAATATATAAATAAATTAGATTTAATATTTAAAATTAATATATATTATAGTATTAAATATAACTAGTAAAAATATATTTAATAATAATTATTAAAAATATTTAAATAAATATTTATATTTTAATCAATTAATTAAATAAAAGTTAAATATTTATTATATTTATGAATAAATTAAATATAAATTAAACTAATTTATCCTTAATAATTTAGTAATTATATTTAAGTTTAATATTAATAAAAATTAAATTTAGTATTTAAGATAACTATATTATTATCTTAATTATTATTAATAATAACTTATGCCAACACTCCGTTGAGCATTAGGTTAGAATATTAAATAATTAAATAGATTATAATGATATTATTTTGAAAATATTGTTTTTTATGCTTTTAACTATTAATCATTAAATTAGTTATGAAAAGTAAATTTTACGTGTATAATTATTTTATTTAAATAATATTATTAATAATAATTATTAGGATAATTAGAAGCTAATAATGATTATCTTTTAATTAAGTAACAAATTACATTTAAATAATAAATGATAAAATGATTCTAACTAATCTTATATAATATTAGTTAAATTATATAATAAGTTAATCCAAATATTAATAATTATATTCTTTTTAAATTTTATTCAAACATAAATTAATATTTATAATAATATTATCTTAAATGTTATATTTTAACTAATTAATAAAATATTACATTAATTTTAATAATATTATTAAAACAATTATTTAAATTATTAATATAAATTTATTATATTAAGATTAATAGAATATTATGATAATTTATTTGATAATATTAATAACTATTTAATTATTAGTAATACTTAATAATTGTTTTAAATTATTTATTTAAATAATAAAATTATTAATATTATTAATAATATTATATTATTTTAAACTATTTTAATATTTATATTATTAATTATTATAATAATTATTTAAATAATTACAATTAATGGTAAATTATATATTTAATTATTATAATTAATAATATATATTAATTAATTAAAAATTAAAAATTATTAATTATAAAACATGTATTTAATTAAGATTATTTTATTTAAATAATCATTTAAAATTGTTAATATTAAATATAGAAATATATTAATTTGTAAAATATTAATAATTTTTAATAGCTGATATAAGCTATTTCTATTAATTGTATAACATTATAATCCTTTATTAAATAATTATTATATCTTTATTTTATTATAATAAGTATTAATTATATAACAAAATTAATCAATATTTATTTTAAAATTAATTAATGATTAATTTATAAATAATTTTATAATAAATCCTAAATACAATTATTAATTAATATTATATTTATTATCACTTAAAATTAATAATCTAATTTATTTATAAAATTAAAATTAATTAAAATTAACTGAATTTAATTAATTATTTTGGATAATTATTTAATATATATATAAATACTATTAAAATTTTTATTAATTTTAATAATCAATTAATTTAATTGTTATGATTAAAACATTTAATCTATTTGATTTTTATTAATTAGTTTTAATATATATCTTTTAAAATCTAATTATCATACCTATTATTAATTTTTGAAATAATAATAAAAAACCAATTAGATTTATAAATCATAATTATTATCTATATGGCTTTTTTGACTAATACTTAATTTAAAATTAATAAGAAAATAGCTTTAAAATTAATATATTTAATCTATACAGTTAATAATATAGATAATAAAAATAGTTATTTAGTTTTAAGTATTATTAAAAAATTGTATCAATTATTATATATTAATGTTATAAATTATTATATTAATTATAATAAATCAATAAATATATTCTTAACAATTTATTCAAACATATTTTCTATTTATTTGTTAAATAATTAATAAATAAATTATTTACAATTATTAGTTATTTATATAATTACTATTTATTCTTTTAATAATGATAACTAATAAATATTAATTATCTATATAAATAATATATATTGTATTAGTTGCTTGATTACAAATATATTAATTTATAAAGTTAAATATTAAAGTTATTTAAAAAATTATTAATTATATTTATTGTAATATGTATAATATTATTTGTAGATTAATATAATAAATAAAATTGATTTAATAGATTAATAAAGTTTAAAATTAACTAATATTATTATTATAACTATAATTAATAGTTATTTATAGTATTACTTATATGATATTTATATATATGCTTAATTATACTAATTAATTACTAGAAATATTTGTTAACTAAAAAGATAGTATACAATAAATATTATTAATTAATTTATATAATTAATTCATATAAAGATATTAATATGAATTCTTGATTTAATTTATTATATTTATTAATTTTCAAAATATTTAACAATATTTAATAATTATTATTAAATATATTTTTACTAGTTATATTTAATACTATAATATATATTAATTTTAAATATTAAATCTAATTTATTTATATAATTAAAATTTTTACTTATTAATTTAAAATTAAAATAATTGTTATAATTAAATAATAATCTAATTTAATTATAATATATAATTAATTAAAATATAATATAAATATTTAAATTTTAAATATTAAAACTAATATATATTGTTATATTTATATTATTAAAAATATATTATAATAATTTTAATATTTATTTTAATATATTATAACTATATTAAATAAAATTAATAATTATTAAAATAAAATAGTTACTATATCCAATTATATAGTTTAATGATTATTATAAATTTATAATATAATAAATAAAATAATGATATTTTAATAATATAACTAATAATTAATATTTAATATATTAATTTTATATTAATTAATATATTAGTTTTGTTTACTATAATATAATTAAAAATATTGTTATAATTATTATTTCAAATAGTATAGTATTATAAAATATGTTAGTTATAAATATAATTATATAATAATATTAACTAATATTTAATATTATTTATTATTCATAAATTAATCAAAATTATTATAATATATTTGTTTTAATTTCTATTATAAATTATAATAATGATAATAATTATTATATTAATTAAGTTATAGTATTAATAGAATAAATGGTATATAATTTTAATTATACTATAATTTTTAATATCTAATATGCTCAACTAAATCATAAATAATTACTATTAAGTAATTGTTTTATATATAATTATTCAAATGGCCATAACTATTTGAACTGATTTGATAAAATGATTTATGTTTTAAATCTTCAACTTCTTAATTTTTGAAATATTAGTAAAGTAATATTATTTTATTTTGGATAAGCTTTTATAAAATGAAACAATTGTTTTATGATAAAACAAAAGGTCACAACGATTTTAAAATGATAATTGTTTAAACAGTCAAACTATTTAAACTTATTTGGTAAATAGATTTATTTTTTAATTCCTTGCTTATTAATTTTCTGAATGTTAATAAAATAGTATTATTTTATTTCGAACAAGCATGTATGAACTGAACAATTATTTTATGACCAAACAAAAGGTCAGAATAATTTGAAATAGATAATTATTATAATAGTCTTAACTATTTAAACTGATTCAACAAATACATTTTATTTTTTAAATCTCTTACTTATTAATTTTTAGAATATTATTAGTTTAGTAATATTTTATTCCGAATAAGTTTGTATGGACAGAAACAATTATTTTATGACAAAACAAAGATCATACTGATTTAAGATAGATAATTATTCAAATAGTCATAACTATTTGAATTGGTCCGATAAATAGATATAGTTTTTAAATCTCTTATTAATTTTCAAAATATTAATAAATTAGTATTATTTTATTTTGAATAATTTTGTATGAATAGAAACAATTATTTTATTACAAAACAAAGAATCATAATGATTTGAAATAAATAATTATTTAAATAGTCATAATTATTTGAACTCACTCGATAAACAAATTTATTTTAAAAATATTTTACTTATTAATTTTTGAAATTTTAATAAATTAGTATTATTTTATTTCGAATAAGCTTTTATGAATAAAAACAATTGGTTTATGACAAAACAAAAGGTCATAATGATTTGAAATAGATAATTGTTCAAATGGTCATAATTATTTTGAACGTGTTCAAAAAAAAATTTATTTTATATTTTTTTACTTATTAATCTTTGGAATATTAGTAAATTTATATTATTTTGTTTGAAATAAGCTTGTATGAACAGAAACAATTGTTTTATGGCAAAACAAAAGGTCATAACTATTTGAATTTGTTTGGTAAATAGATTCATTTTTTAAATCCCTTACTCATTAATTTTTGGAATTGTAATAAGTTAGTATTATTTTATTTCGAATAAGCCTATATGAATTGATATAATTGTTTGATGGTGAAATAAAATGTCATAACGATTTGAAATAGATAATTATTTAGATAGTTATTACTATTTGAACTTGTTTAGTAAACATATTTATTTTTTAAATCTTTTACTTATTAATTGTTAAAATATTAATAAATTAATATTATTTTAATCTGAATAAGCTAATATGAACAAAAATAATTGTTTTATGACAAAACACAAGGTCATAATGATTTAAAATAAATAATTATTCCAATAGTTATAACTATTCAAAATTATTTGGTAAACAGATTTGAAATAAGCTTGTATGAATAGAAAAAAATATTTTATGACAATACAAAAGGTTATAGCGATTTAAACTAGATAATTATTCAAATGGCCATAATTATTTGAACTTGTTCGGTAAACAGATTCATTTTTCAAATCTCTCACTTATTAATTTTTGGAATATTAATAAATTAGAATTATGTTATTCTGAATAAGCTTGTATGAACAAAAACAATTGTTTTGTGAGAAAACAAAAGGTCATAACGATTTGAAATAGATAATTGTTCAAATAGTCATAATTGTTTGCACTAGTCAAGCCAAAAGATACATTTTCTAAATCCATTACTTATTAATTTTTAAAATAATAATAAATTAGCATTACTTTATTCCGAATAAGATTATATGACTAGAAACAATTGTTTTATGATAAATTAATATAATACTAATTAAATATTTAAAATATAAAACTATTAGTGTAAATAATCCCTAATTAATAAGTATATTTTAATTTTATAATTAATATATATAATTATAAGTAATTATAAGTAATTATTATATAATAAATTAATAATTATTACTATACTAATTTATCTAATAATTATTTTGTTAATTATAATTATAATAACAATATTTAAATATTTATTAATAATATATTAGTAATAATTAAATATTAGTATATTATATAATTAATATAATTATAATTTTATATTCATTAATATAAAAGTTTATATTTTGTAATTATTATCATTATAATAATAAATAGTTATTTATTTATAAATAATAATATCTGTAGCCAAGCCGCTCCAGCCGAGCCATTTTGTTTTTTTTGGTATTTTTTATGTGCTTATTTTTCCCTTCGTATATTTTACATGATTAAATTTAGAAAAAATTAAAAATTAAAAAAATAAATTTTGAGAATAAATATTAATTATCCAATGATAGAATTTATAGAAATTTCAAATGGTAAATTTCTATAAAATTCCTAGGTGAGAAATTTTGTCTAAATTTATCCCAAATGGTGGAATAATTTAGATAAGGTTCAATAACAATAATTAATATTTTTTTTTCAAACAAAAAAATAAAAATAAAAACTTGGTTGAAAATATTTGATAATTATCCAAGGATGAGAATCTTAGAAATTTCAAATGATAAATTTCTTTAAATTTGTCCCAAATGATGGAAGAATTTAAATGAAATTTCAAGAAAAATAATTGTCATATTATTCCCCTTCCAAAAAAAAAAATTTCTAAGTAGGCCCAAATGGTGAAAAATTTAGAAATTCAAAAAAAATAATAAAATAAATAAATAAAAAGAATTTCTACATAGGCCTAAATAGTGAAAAATTTAGAAATTTAAAAGAGAAAATATTTCTAATTTGTCCCAAATAATGGAATAATTAGATATATTTTCAACAAAAAATAATAATAAAATTTAATTAAACCTTTTTTTATGACGAAGCCTCTTTAAAGAAGCAAATGGGATCCTTGAATACTCTTAAGATGAAAAAATATTTTTAAGAATTCTACTAGATTGATGGAAGAATCTTATAAATTATTTTTAATGTTTAACATAAAAATTTGAAACCATTAGACTCAAGACCATATGATAAATTTAAAATAAAATGGTACCATCTTTGGAATTATAAACCTAATTATAAGTATTTAGTAAATTACTTATTAATAAATTACTTTCATTCTATTTCAAATGAGCTTGTATGAGCTGAAATAATTATTTTATGATAAAATAAAAGGTTATAACAATTTGAAATAAATTATATTATCTATTAATAATTATAATTATTTATAATTAAAATATATATTTTAATAATATTAATTAATTAGTATTATTATAAATTTAATATTATATAAATTTATTTAAAAAATTAATATTAATTAATAGATAATCATTATTTTATTATTTATTAATAATAATAATAACAATTATTATTATTAAATATAATAAATAGTTTATAATAGTAATTATATCATATATTTATCATAAATAGATTAATTAATATATATAAATTATAATATTTAGATTAATAAATATTGTATAAATAGCTACGACTATTTGAACAATTATTATCTAATTATTACTATTTAATATTATTATTAAATATTTATAATGTTTATTATTTTATTATAGTTTTGTTATCTATTAATCTGAATAATTAATAGTTATTATATTTTATTATAATTAACTAAATTAATAATTATTTTATTATTATTATTATATTACAAAACAAAAGGTTACACTGATTTGAAATAGATAATTGTTCAAATAGCCATAATTATTTGAATTGATTTAATAAATTGATTTATTTTTTAAATCACTAACTTATCAATTTTTGAAATATTAATAAATTAGGCTCGGGGCACCGGTCACAACTTGGCTTAGCTGGAGTCAAAAGTTGGAGACAGGTCAAAAGCGAGTCAGCACTTCAGGTCAGGTCACCTGAATGAAAAATATGTGAATCATGGGTCTCTTTAAACGCCAAAACAGCGTCATTTTGGTGATGCTATAAAAGGCCAAATCCCAGCTTTTCCCTTCAGATTTCTCCTTCCACTCTTTCTTTTCCCCCTTCTTTCTCTCATTCTCTCTCTAGAAACTGAAGAACTCCGATTGAATCTTCACTAAATTCTAGAAAAAGTCACTGGAATCTGGGTAGGTTCATCAGACGTTTGCCGAAAAATTTAACCGATATCAAAATCTTCACCGGATTTTGGGAAAGCTGCCAAAAAATTCATCGAAAATTAGAAATTTTCCAAAAAAATCTCTTTTTTTAACCTAAAAAACTCCTAAAATTTTTTTTGCTTTTTTTTTTCTTTCTCTATTTTTTTCATTTCCTTGTGTGTTATGTTTGGTATTTATAGGATGAAGCAAGAGAGTTCCTAATTAACTCTAAGTCCTACCCTTGACTGAATTTTCACGTTATCCCTGAACTTAAGAAAACTAAAACCCATTGCAATTGTACCAGCATCCCGTACACAATAGAATTTTTATTTTTTATTTTTTTAAATTTTACTATTTCAGCTATTATCCTATTATCTAAAAATGAAAAGAAAAATCAAAATAAAAAAATAAAGCTTATTAAAATAATAAACAGCTAGGCCTGACTACTGGACCCCATTGAGCCAAGCCTGATGGGCTTAGGCCCAGACCCTATTGAATCAGGCCTAATAGGCTTGGGCCCAAACCAATTAAGGTGTCAACAACGGCCCCTCTTTGTGCATTTTCTATGCAATAGAAATTGTGTAAAGACATAGACACCAAGCCTATGATCATCCCAACACATTCATTTTTTCTTTTTTTTTTATTTTTGTTTTTCTTGAAAAAGTAAACAAGGCTCCTCTAAGCAGGAGCTCAACAACTTTGAGAAAAATAAATGGCTCCTCTAAACAGCGGCATAACAACTTTGAAAAATAAAGGCTCATTGACAATCATGTCCATAGGAGTCATAATTCAGGTCTAATGAAATTTGTAATGAAAACTCAAAGATTCATAATTCGAGTTCGAAATTCTAAAGTTCAGATTCGCAAGAACCTTTCAACTTTGCAAGAATTCACTAAAATTTGATTATCAAAATTTCAGTTTCACAAGAATTCAAATCTATAGGATCTCAATATTTGCACTTGCAAATTGTAAGATTCTCACCCATATCTAAAGATTCACATTTGAATTTTAGAGATTCACATCTAAAAGTTCAAAAGCTTTTCATTCGAGGTAAATTTAGGGTTCACATCCAAAAAGTTTAAGCTTTTTCGTTCGAATTTTGGAGATTCATATCCAAAAGTTCAAAGCTTCTCATTCGAGTTCGAAGATTCACATCTGATAAATTTCATGGTTTCACGTCTCAAAAATTCTCATTTGAGAATTTCTTAAAGATTCCCATTTAAAACTCAAAGATTCTCATTAGAAGATTTCTTAAAAATTATCATTTGAGGGTTCACAATTTTATCTTAAAAGACTTCATCCAAAGATTCATGATTTTTTTCTAGATGACTTTTCAAAGTTAAAATTTTATATGTAATAAATGTCATGACCAATGATACAAATGCTTTCTTAATGGTGCAAATGCAACAATCTAGATTCTCACAATACTAAAAATGTCATGTTCTTAACCATGAGTTAAATGTTTGTTGCATAATGCAAATGCATGGCCAAACCAAAGTTTTAAACATTCTCCAGACAACAATGCAAATGCAATGCATGTAATGCAGATGTCACTGTCATAAAATTCTAATGTGGTAACATGGTTCTCAAGTCCCCATCATTTCACATTTGCCAATTTTAGCTTCTCAGCTCTTTAGAACAAGTTTCATCAACCGATCCTCATCATTAATAAGCTTCTTAGCATTAGCAAGTTCAGAACAAGTTTCATCCTTCATTATTTGATCACCACTCATAGGCTTCTCAGCACTAGCCATTCCAAAATAAAATTTATTTTTTATCACTTGATCACCACTCATAGGCTTTTCAACACTAGCCATTCCAGAATAAATTTCATCCTTCATCATTTGTTCACCACTCACAGGCTTCTTAGCATTAGCAGTTTCAAACAAATTCTATCTTCTATCACTTGGTCACCATTCATAGGCTTCTCAGCACTAGCCATTCCAGAATAAATTCTATCTTCTATTACTTGGTCACCACTCATAGACTTCTCAGCACTAGTCATTCCAAAACAAATTTCGTCCATTACCCCATATCATTTAATCATAACTCACAGGTTTCTTAACATTATCAATCTCAGAATAAATTTTATCAATTGATCCACATTATGTTCATCACTTGATCACAACTCATAAGTTATGTCAACCAATCCATCACCATATTCATTTCTTGATCACATCATCCTTTCATATTTTTGCCCTCTCTTCATTTTGTTAGCCAATCCATCATCATATTCATCATTTGATCATAACATGCGCCCTTTCAAATCATCTTTTCAAGTTTTCACACTCTTTTTATTTTTTTCCTTTTCATCTTGGATTTCTTTTCAAAGGAATGCAAGACTCTTTTATGTATATTATCATTCATTCATTATCATTTCAAATCATGACAATTATAATGCAATAAAAATTTTTCTCAATTTATTTTTGGGATCTAAGAATAAAAGAGCACAAGGTGAATTGGAAAAAAGGCAATCAATGAAGAGTGAGTTTGGTACAAAAAAAAATAGGGAAAGAAACAAGTTGGATGAATGGTATATCTAAACAATGAATATTCAGACAATTCTAAACATTAATCCATGATTTTTTTTCAAAAACTCATTTCATTGATTGTCAAATCATTTTGAGCTCATCAAACTTTGTTTCAGCTTTGAGAGATCTTCAAATGCCTTTGATCTTCTATGAATTTGAGCTATCCAACTTTCAATTCAAAGGTTTTTCTACTCAAATCAACCTTTCGGGTTTTCAATTTGAGTCTTCCTTTTCTTTCATTTTTTTACTTTTTCATTTTTTTTTTTTATTTTTTATTTTTTTACTTTTTTCTTTTTCTCTTCTCATTTTTCATCCATTAGTGATATCTCCCACCCATCAATCTCTAGAGTAATGTAGCATGATTTCGTTGTTCCATCATGAGCTTGCCTTAGCCCAATATATGATCATTCAATTCCAACACTCACATGAACTTTTAAAGGTTGTAATGTAGGCCATGGTGAGGGGTAATGAAAGAAATGGATAAAAATAGACTCAAAACATGTGTTTAAAGGGTTCAAAATCAAAAGATCATTTCTCATCATTTGAAACAACTTGGCATTTTGCCCATTTCCACTTCATTTCAGTACTTTTTCTTTTTTTCATCTCATTTCTCATATAAAGACTCTCATTACTTTACCCTAAATCATGTATGGCATTCATTTCTCTTTCCTCACTTTCGTTTTGCTTTCTATCTTGGAGACTTTTTATGATCTTTTACCCTTTTTTTCTTCAAAAATTACCCCCAATGTGAAGTGTGATCCTTGGTCGAGGTTCTTTAGAAAAAAAAATCATAATAGGCTTAAAAGGGTAGCAATGAATGGTTTTTCAAATGGTAAAAAAAAGATGATCATTTTTCATCTCAAATGTGAATGCTTTCCTTAAAAATCATCTATTGAACAAAAACAAGCTCACGAATCTACACATCTTCAAGACATACTAATTTTACATCTGCTAGTAGCTGGCTCCTTTTGCTCTAATAGTTTCCTCATATCAATGTGAATGAGTTCTTAAAATTAAATCTCAAAATTATTGTTAGTATCGTCTAAATATTCATCATTGAGAATATGAGAATGGGAATGAAAAGACATGTGGGAAAAATATAAGCACGGAATAATGGTTGGGATGAAAGAGGAAATGTAATGAAATGCATCAACTTGTCTTTTATTAAAATGATAACAAATAAATCCTATTACATAAAAGAAATCCTAACATTACTATGAAAGAAATCTAGAATGACAAGTAGCTTCCATCCAACCTTAACATCCTTTTCAAAATTATGCCCCTGTGCAATCATGTGAAGAATTTTTATTGACATCTTGCCCCCCTGATTCATCAAAGTTCACTAAGCCTTTTTGGATCAAACTTTGCATTTTGTGTTTGAAAGCAGGGCCGGTTTTAATAGAATGACCCATGTTTCCACTATGATAATCACATGTCGCATTAGCATTGTACCACTTTGGATAAGGTGGCTTCAACGATTCTAGAATAACTAGAGATACCAAGTTGATCTTGACCAATTTTGAGAATAACTCAGTGTAAGTCATGGGGATAAGATCAATTTACCTTCTTTCTTGGTTATCCCAAGATCTCCTTAAATCACTTGCTTGATTGTTAGGCTTTGAAATTGATGCAGGTACTTGAAAGGCTAATTGGCAAGCTGGTTGTGGATATGGTTGGTAAGGGTAAGGTGAAATATTGTTCATAGTAAGATAATACAGAGAGTAACCTTATGGTGGATAGGGTTGATATCCTCTAAATTATCCACCAAAGCTCATAGCTTGAGCTTCAGTCTCTTTCTTCTTGGATGCCTTCTTGGTTTCCCCTCCTTTTAACTTCATTTTTAATGGCATTTTCAATGATTTCACCTGAGATCACCATATCGAAGAAGTTCTTTGTTGCATTTCCTATCATTTTTTCATAATAAGGAGATTTCAAAGTGCTAACAAACAACACTGTGGTCTCTTTTTTAGTCAAAGGAGGTTGCACCTGAGAAGCAATATCTCTCCACCTTTGGGCATATTCCTTGAATGATTCAGTCGTCTTCTTTTTCATATTCTGCAAAGAAAGACAATTAGGGGCCAAATCTATGATATGTCAGTACTGATTAATGAAGTCATAAGCCATATCACTCCAGGAACGAATGACTTATTATTAATATATCATTTATTTAATTATTTAATTAATTATAGTCAAAATATTAATAAATTAATATTATTTCAAAAATAATATTGAATTATTTTGTTGTAATATATATAAGGGGTTAAATTTGTTAAGCCTATGATAATTTATAATATTAATTTATATAATTAATATTTAAAACCTTGTATAATTTGTTTTATTAGATAATATTTATATAATTATATAAATAAGTATGGATATTTAAAGCCTTGTATAAAAATTAATAAAAATTTAATATATTAAAATAAATATCCATACTTATTTATATAATTATTTATAAAATTGTTACACATTAATTTTAACTAATATATAATAATATATTTATTTACTTAATATCAGTAAATAAGTAATTTAATTATATAAATATAATTATTAATATTAGTATTAAATTATAATAGTTACAATCTTTAATTCATATAAATTTTAAAATATTATATTTAATTAAGTAATCATATTAAATAATTAATATTAATTAAATTAATAAACTTAATATTTATCATTAAATCTTAACTAAATATAATATGATATCAATATTAATAATAAAATATAATTGAATTATTATAAGTTTAATTAAATAAATTAGGACATCTAAGTGACAATTGTACAATTATTTATTTAAATATATATTAATATATTATGTTATATAAAATATCCAAAATAATTAATTAAATTCAATTAATTATTAAATTTAGTACAATTAAAATTAAAATAGATATTTAATATCTATTTAACAATTAAATTAATCCTAATAGTTAAAATTAATTAATCTAATAATTTATAATTAATATCTTTATAATTTAACAATAATTATAAATATTTAAAATATATTAAATAAACTATTATTAAACTTATAATCTATAAGCTTATATGATAATTTTTAATAATTAGTTATAACTAAATAACTATTTTATTATCTATGACTAATACTTAAAATAATAATTTAAGTATTTATTTAAATTATTAACAGTATAGATTATAACTAAGAATTTATTGATTGAGTATTTGAAAGATAATATATTAATTAGATTTATTAGATTAATAATTATAAATTATTATATAATATTTTAATTATATGTATATATAATAATATTTATTTATGCCCAAAATTTAATATGAATAATATTAAAATCAATATAATAGATTTTGTTATTACTTGATATATATTTCTTAGTAGTTATTTAATATAGATATTAAATAGATTAACATTATTTTTAATCAATATTGTCCATTTGAACAATTATCAATTGATAGTTTAATTATTGATTAATAAACTAATATTGATATAATTAAATTGAAATAATCAATATTATCTATTTAAGATTTTTTTAATTAAATAATAAAATGGTCTGGATATGATTAAATAATTAGAAACAATTATTTTATGACTAAACAAAAAGTCAGAATGATTTAAAATAGATAATTGTTCTAATAGTCTTAACTATTTGAATTGGTTCAGCAAATACCTTTATTTTTTAAATCCTTTTTAATTTTCAAAATAGTGATAGATTGGTATTAGTTTACTATAAATAATTTTGTATGAATAGAAATTATTGTTTTACGATAAAACAAATTATCATAACGATTTGAAATAGATAATAGTTCAAATGGACATGACTATTTGAACTTGTTCAGTAAGTAAATTTATTTTTTAAATCTTAAACTTATTAGCTTTTAGAATATTAATTAATTAGTATTATTTTATTTTGAATAAACTTCTATGAATAAAAACAATTGTTTTATGGTAAAATAAAATATCATAATATTTGAAATAAATAATTGTTCAAATAGTCATAACTATTTGATCTTGCTTGGTAAATAAATTTATTTTTTAAATATTTTACTTATTAATTTTTGGAATATTAATAAATTAGTGTTATTTTATTTTGAATAAGCTTGTATGAACAGAAACAATTGGTTTATGACAAAACAAATGGTCATAATGATTGGAAATAGATACTTATTCAAATGTCATAACTATTTGAACATGCTCATAAATAGATTTGTTTTAAAATTTTTACTTATTAACTTTTGAAATATTAATAAATTTATATTATTTTATTTGAAATAAGCTTGCATGAACATAATCAATTGTTTTATGACATAACAAAATATCATAATGTTTTATTTCAAATATTATTTTATTTCAAATAAGCTTATATTAACTGAATCAATTGTTTTATTACAAAACAAAAGGTCACGATGATTTGAAATAAATAATTATTCAAATAGTCATACCTATTTGAATTTGTTCAATAAACATATTTATTTTTTAAATCTTTTACTTATTAAGTGTTGAAATATTAATAAAATAATATTATTTTAATCCAAATAAGCTTATATGAACAAAAATAATTGTTTTATGACAAAACAAAAAGTCATAAAAATTTAAAGTAGATAATAGTTCTATTAGTCATAACAATTTGAACTTGTTTGGTAAACAAATTTTATTTTTTAAATCTTTTACTTATTAATTGTCTTAATATTAATACATTTATATTATTTTATTCGAAATAACCTTGTATGAACAGAAGAAATCATCTTATGACAAAATAAAAGGTTATAGCAATTTCAAATAGATAATTATTCAAATAGTCATTGTTATTTAAACTGGTTTAATAAATAGTTTCATTTTTTAAATCTCTTTATTATTAATTTTTCGAATATTAATAACTTAGTATTATTTTATTTTGAATAAGCTTTTATAAACTGAAATAATTTTTTTATGACAAAAGAAAAGTCATAACAATTTGAAATGGATAATTATTCAAATAGCCATGACTTTTTGATCTAGTTCAGTAAACATATTTATTTTTAAAATTTTTTACTTATTAATTATCAAAATATTAATAAATTAGTATTATTTTAATCCAAATAAACTTGTATGAATAGAAACTATTGTTTTATAGTAGAACAAAAAGTCTTAACAATTTGAAATAAATAATTACTCAGATAATCATAACAATTTGAATTGGTCTAATAAAAAGATTTATTTTTTAGATCTATTATTAATTTTTAAAATATTAATAGAGTAGTATTAATTTATTACGAATAAACTTATATGGACAAAAACATTTATTTTATGACAAAACAAAAGGTCATAATTATTTGAAATAAATAATTATTCAAATAATCATAATTATTTTAAACTAGTTAGGTAAGAAGAATTATTTGTTAAATCTCTTATTAATTTTTGAAATACTAATAAATTCATTTTATTTTATTCTAAATAAGCTAGTATGAATTAACAAAATTGTTTTATGACAAAACAAAAGGTCATAATGATTTAAAATAGATAATTGTTCATATAGTCTTAACTATTTAAATTGGTTCAGTAAACAAATTTATTTTTTAAATCTCTTAGTTATTAATTTTCAAAGTGTTATTAGATTTGTATTATTTTATTTCGAATAAGCTTGTATGAACATGAATAATTGTTTTATGACAGAACAAAAAAGGTTTATTTTTTAAATAACTAATTTAAATAATACATTTGTTCAAATAGTCATAACTATTTAAACGGGCTCGATATATAAATTTATTTTTTAAATTTCTTACTTATTAACTTTTGAAAGATTAATAAACTAGCATTATTTTATTCTGAAGCTTGTATGATAAAAAACAATTGTTATATGACCAAACAAAAGGTAATATTAATATTGATTTCAAATAGATAATTGTTGAAATAGCCATAATTAATTGAACTAATTCAGTAAATAGAATTAATTTTTAAATCACTTACTTATTAATTTTTGGAATATTAATAAATTACTATTATTTTATTTCAAATAAGCTTGTATGAACTGAAACAATTGTTTTATGATAAAACAAAAGGTCATAATAATTTTAAATAGATAATTGTTCAAATAGTCATAACTATTTGAATTTGTTCAGTAAACAAATTAATTTTTTTAAACTCTTGCTTATTAATTTTTGAAATATTAAGAAATCAGTATTCTTTTATTTTGGATAAGCTTTTATGAACTGAAACAATTATTTTTTGTCAAAACAAAAGGTCAAAACAATTTTACATAAATAATTGTTCAAATAGTCATAACTATTTGAACTTAATCGGCAAACAAATTTATTTTTTCATATCTTTTGCTTATTAATTTTTTGAATGTTAATAAATTTGGACATAATTTTGATCAAAAACAATTTGAAGGTCATAATTATTTTAAATGATTAAATAAATAGATTTATTTTTAAAAATTTTTTACTTATTAATTTAGGAAATATTAATAAATTAGTATTATTTTATTTTGTCTAAGCTTGTATAAATTGAAATTGTTTTATAACAAATCAAAAGGTTATAATGATTTAAAATAGACAATTGCTCAAATAGTAATAACTATTTGTACTTGTTTGGTAAATAGATTTATTTTTTTAAAATCTCATTTTTATTAATTTTTTGAATGTTACTAAATTAGTATTAATTTATTCTAAATAACCTTTTATGAACTAAAACAATTGTTTTATAACCAAATAAAATATCAAAACAATTTGAAATAGATAATTATTCTAATAATCTTAACTATTTGAATTGATTCGGTAAACAAATTTATTTTTAAATCTCTTAGTTATTAATTTTTGAAATATTATTAAATTATTATTTTAATCCAAATAAGCTTGTACAAACAAAACAATTGTTTTACGACAAAAGAAAAGGTCATAACGATTTGAAATAGATAATCATTCATACAGTCTTAACTATTTCAACTGATTCGGCAATTAGATTTATTTTTTAATTTTCTTGGTTATTAAGTTTCAGAATATTATTAAATTAGTTTTATTTTATTCTGAATAAAATAGTATAAACAGAACCAATTTTTTGATGATAAAATAAAAGGTTATAACGATTCGAAATAGATAATTTTTAAAATAGTCAAAACTATTTGAAATGGTTTAGTAAGCAAATTTACTTTTTAAATCTCTTACTAATTAATTTTTTAAATATTAATAAATTAGTATTATTTTATTTCAAACAAAATTATATTCATAAAAATAATTATTTTATGATAAAACAAAAAGTAATAACGATTTGAAATAGATAATTGTTCAAATAGTTATAATTATTTAAACCGGTTCAGTAAATAGAATTATTTTCTAAATCTCTTACTTATAAATTTTTAAAATATTAATAAATTACTTTCATTCTATTTCAAATGAGCTTGTATAAGCTAAAATAATTATTTTATGATAAAATAAAAGGTTATAACAATTTGAAATAAATAATTGTTCATATAGACTTAACTATTTGAAAGGGTTTGAGAAATGGATTTATTTTTTAAATCTCTTAGTTATTCATTTTTAGAATATTGCTAAATTAGTATTATTTTATTTCGAATAAGCTTATATGAATAGAAACAATTGTTTTATGATAGAACAAAAGGTTGTAACAATTTGAAATAGAAAATTGTTCAAATAGTCATAACTATTTGAATTAGTTCAATAAACTGATTTTATTTTTTAAATGTCTTATTAATTCTTAAAATATTAATAAATTGGTATTATTTTATTTCAAATAAGCTTGTATGTTGAAAAACAATTGTTTTATGACAAAACAAAAGGTAATAACAATTTGAAATAGATAGTTGTTTAAATGGCTATAATTATTTGAACTGATTAGGTAAACTAATTTATTCTTTTAAATTAGTTACTTATTAATTTTTGAAATATTACTAAAGTAGTGTTATTTTATTTTGGATAAATGTTTATGAACTAAAACAATTGTTTTATGATGAAACAAATAGTCATAATTATTTTAAATAAATAATTGCTCAAATAGCTATAATTATTCAAACTTGTTCGGTAAACAGATTTATTTTTAAAATCTCATGATTATTAATTTTTTGAATGTTAATAAATTAGTATTATTTTCTTCCAATAAGCTTGTACGAACTGAAGCAATTATTACACGACTAAAAAAAATGTCAGAATGATTTGAAATTGATAATTATTCTAATAGTCTTAACTATTTGAATTGGTTCGGTAAACACATTTATTTTTTGAATCTCTTATTAATTTTTGAAATATTATTAAATTAGTAATATTTTTATCTAAATAAGCTTGTATGATCAGAAATAATTATTTTATGAGAAAACAAAGATCAAAACAATTTGAGATTGATATTTATTCAAATAGCCATAATTATTTGAACTGATTTGGAAAAAAAATTTAGAATAATTAATAAAGTAGTATTATTTTATTTCAAATGAGTTTTTATAAACTGAAAAAATTATTTTATGACATAACAAAATGTCATAACGACTTTAAATAGATAATTGTTTAAATAATCAAATCTATTTTAATTTTTTTGATAAACATATTTATTTTTTTTAAATCTCATACTTATTAATTTTTTGAATGTTAATGAATTAGTATTAATTTATTCTAAATAAGCTTGTATGAACTGAAATAATTGTTTTGTAACTAAACAAAAGGTCAAAATGATCTAAAATAGATAAGTATCCTAATAGTCTTAACTATTTGAATTGGTTTGACAACACATTTATTTTTTAAATCTCTTCCTTACTAATTTTTGGAATACTATTAAATTAGTATTATTTTAATATGAATAAGCTTATACGAAAAGAAACAATTGTTTTATGACAAAATAAAGATCATAACAACTTGATATAAATAATTGTTCAAATAGTCATAACTATTTGAACTATTCCGATAAATAAATTTAGTTAGATATTAATTTTCAAAATATTAATAGATCAATATTATTTTATTCTGAATAATTTTGCATGAACAAAAACAATTGTTTTATGACAAAAAAAAGGTCATAACTATTTGAAATAGATAATTGTTCAAATGGACATGACTATTTGGACTTATTCAGTAAATAGATTTATTTTTTAAATCTCCTACCTACTAACTTTCAAAGTATTAATCAATTCGTATTATTTTATTCCAAATAAACTTGTATGAATAGAAACAATTGTTTTAGGACAAAACAAAAGATCATAACTATTTGAAATAAAAAATTGTTCAAACAGTCATAACGATTTGAATTAGCTCAGTAAACAGATTTATTTTTAAAATTTTTTACTTATTAATTTTGAAATATTAATAAATTAGAATTATTTTATTTTAAATATGCTTGTATGAACAGAAACAATTGGTTTATAACAAAAAGTCATAACTATTTGAACATGTTTAGAAAACATATTTATTTTTTAAATTTTTACTTATTAATTTTTGAAATATTAATAAATTTATATTATTTTATTCAGAATAAGCTTGTTTGAATAGAAACAATTGTTTTAGGACTTTGAAATAGATAATAGTTCAAATGGACATGAATATTTAAATTTGTTTGGTAAACAATTTTTTTTTAAATCTTCAACTTATTAATTTTTAGAATATCAATTGATTAGTATTATTTTACTTCAAATAAACTTGTATGAATACAAACATATGTTTTATGATAAGACCTAACTATTTGAACTGGTTTGGTAAACACATTTATTTTTTAAATCGCTTACTTACTAATTTTTGGAATATCATTACATTAGTATTATTTTAATATGAATAAGCTTGTATGAAAAGAAAAAATTGTTTTATGACAAAATAAAAATCATAACAATTTAATATAGATAATTATTCAAATAGTCATAACTATTTAAACTCTTTCAGTAAACAAATTTAGTTTTTATTAATTTTCAAAATATTAATAGATCAGTATTATTTTATTCTAAATAATTTTACATGAATAGAAATAATTGTTTTATGAAAAAATAAAAGGTCATAACGACTTAAAATAAATAATTGTTCAAATGGACATGACTATTTGAACTTATTTGACAAACAGATTTATTTTTTAAATCTCCTACCTACTAATTTTTAGAGTATTAATCAATTAGTATTATTTTATTCCAAATAAACTTGTATGAATAGAAATAATTGTTTTAGGACAAAACAAAAGATCATAACTATTTGAAATAAATAAATTTTCAAA
Organism: Durio zibethinus; assembly: GCF_002303985.1. The sequence goes on from NW_019168126.1 coordinate 111,508, forward strand.
CAATCATGACAATTTAAACTAACTCAGCAAACAGATTTATTTTTAAAATTTTTTACTCATTAATTTTTGGAATATTAAGAAATTAGTATTATTTTATTTCGAATACATTTCTATGAATAGAAACAATTGGTTTATGACAAAACAAAGGGTCATAACTATTTGAAATAGATAATTATTCAAAAAGTCATAACTATTTGAATGTGTTCAGAAAATATATTTAGTTTATATTATTTTATTCGAAATCAGCTTGTTTGAATAGAAACAATTGTTTTATGACAAAAAAAATGTCATAACGATTTGAAAAAAATAATAGTTCAAATGGACATGATTATTTAAACTTGTTCGGTAAATTTTTTTTTTAAATCTCCAACTTATTAATTTTTAGAATATTAATTTATTAGTATTATTTTATTTTGAATAAACTTGTATGAATAGAAACATATGTTTTATGACAAAACAAAATATCATAATGATTTGAAATAAAATAATTGTTTAAATAGTTATAATTATTTGAACCCTTTCGATAAACAGATTTACTTTTTTAAATCTTTTGCTTATTAATTTTTTAAATTTTAATAAATTAGTATTATTTTATTTTGAATAAATTTTTATGCACAGAAACAATTGGTTTATGACAAAATAAAAGGTAATAATGATTAGAAATAGATAATTGTTAAAATAGTCATAACTATTTGAATATGTTTAGAAAATATATTTATTTTTGAAATTTTTATGTATTAATTTTATGAATTTTAGTAAATTTAAATTATTTTTTTTCGAAATAAGCTTACATGAACAAAAACCAATTGTTTTATGATAGATAATTGTTCAAATAGTCATAACTATTTGAACTTATTCGGTAAACATAATTTTTTTTTAATTATCTTACTCATTAATTTTTAGAATATTAATAAATTAGCATTATTTTACTTCAGATAAGCTTGTACGAACTGAAATAATTCTTTTATTACAAAAGAAAAATGTCATAATAATTTGAAATAGATAATTATTTAAATGGTCATCATTATTTGAACTTGTTTTATAAATATATTTATTTTTTTAAATCTTTTACGTATTAAAATATTAATAAATTAATATTATTTTAATCTGAATAAACTTGTATGAACAGAAACAATTATTTTATGACAAAACAAAAAGTCATAGTAAGTTGAAATAAATAATTGCTTAAATAGTCATAACAATTTGAACTTGTTCAGTAAACAAATTTATTTTTTAAATCTTTTACTTATTAATTGTCTTAATATTAATAAATTTTTATTTTATTCGAAATAAGCTTGTATGAACAAAAAATTTTATTTTATGACAAAACAAAAGGTTAAAGTGCTTTCAAATAAATAATTATTCAAATAGTCATAATTATTTAAAATTGTTTAGTAAACATATTCATTTTTTAAATCTTTTTATCATTAATTTTTAGATTATTAGTAAATTAGTATTAATTTATTTCGAATAAGCTTATATGAACTGAAACAATTCTTTTATGATAAAACAGAATGTCATAATGATTTAAAATAGATAATTAATCAAATAGTCATGATTATTTGATCTAGTTCAATAAATATATTTATTTCTAAAATTTTTTACTTATTAATTGTCGATATATTAATAAATTAGTATTAGTTTAATCCAAATAAGGATTAATAACTATTTGAACTAGTTTGATAAATAGATTTATTTTTTAAATCTCTTATTAGTTTTTGACATATTAACATATTAGTGTTACTTTATTCCAGAACAAACTTATATTAACAAAAATATTTGTTTTATGACAAAACAAAGGGTCATATTTATTTGCAATAGATAATTGTTCAAATAGTCATAACTATTTGAATTGGTTAAGTAAAGAGAATTATTTTTTAAATCTCTTACTTATTGATTTTTGAAATATTAATAATTTGTTTTATTTTATTCCAAATAAGCTAGTATGAATTCAAAAAAACTTATTTTATGACAAAATAAAAGCTCATAATAATTTAAAATAGATAATTATTCATATAGTCTTTAAATATTTGAACTGGTTCAGTAAACAAATTTATTTTTTAATTCTCTTAGTTATTAATTTTTGAAATATTTTTAGATTAATATTATTTCATTCCAAATAAGTTTGTATGAACAAAAAAAATTATTTTATGATAGTACAAAAGGTTATAACAATTTGAAGTAGTTTGGTAAACAAATTTATTTTTTTAAATCTCTTATTAATTTTTGAGAGATTAATAAATTAGTATTATTTTGTTTCGAATAAGCTTGAATGTTCAAAAAGCAATTGTTATATGACCAAACAAAGGGTAATAATGATTTAAAATAGATAATTGTTGAAATGACCATAATTATTTAAACTGATTCAATAAACAAATTCACTATGTAAATCACTTAATAATTTTTGCAATGTTAATAAAGTAGTATTATTTTATTTCAAATAAGCTTGTATGAACTAAAACAATTGTTTGATGACAAAACAAAAGGTCATAATGATTTGAAATAGATAATTGTTTATATAATCTTAACTGTTTGAACTGCTTCGGTAAATAAATTTATTTTTTAAATCTCTTACTTATTAAGGTTTGAAATATTATTACATTAGTATTATTTTATTTCGAATAAACTTATATGAACTGAAGCAATTGTTTTATAATAGAACAAAAGATTTTGACAATTTGAAATAGGTAATTGTTTTAAACTAGAACTGGTTTAGTAAACAGATTTATTTTTTAAATCTTCTACTTATTAATTTTTGAAATATTAATAAATTAGTTTTCTTTTCTTTCAAATAGGCTTGTACGGTGAAAAACAATTGTTTTATGACAAAACAAAGTTCATAACAATTTGAAATAGATAATTGTTCAAATGGTCATAATTATCTGAACTGATTGGATAAACTGACTTTAAATCTCAACTTATCAATTTTTGAAATATTATTAAAGTAACATTATTTTATTTCGAATAAGCTTTTATGAACTGAAACAATTATTTTATAATAAAACAAAAGGTTATGTTTATTTTAAATAATAATTATTCAAATAGTCATAACTATTTGAACTTGTTTGGTAAACATATTTATTTTTTTTAATTTTTTGTTTATTAAGTTTTTGAATGTTAATAAATTATTATTATTTTATTTCGAATAAGCATGTGTGAACAAAATGATTTGAAATAGATAATTGTTCTAATAGTCTTAACTATTTGAATTAGTTTGACAAACACATTTTTTTAAAATCTTTTACTTATTAATTTTTAGAATATTATTAATTTAGCAACATTTTAGTATGAATAAGCTTGTATGAACATAAACAATTATTTTATGATAAAACAAAGATCATAACGATCTAAGATAGATAATTGTTCAAATAGTTATAACTATTTGAACTAGTTTGATAAATAAATTTAGTTTTTAAATCTCTTATTAATTTTTGAAATATTAATAAATTAGTATTATTTTATTTTGAATAATTTTGTATGAATAGAAACAATTATTTTATGACAAAACAAAATGTCATAATGATTTAAAATAGATAACAGTTCAAATAGTCATAACAATTTGAACTTGTTCGATAAACAGATTTATTTTTTAAATCTTTTTCTTTTTAATTTTCTTAATATTAATAAATTTATATTATTTTATTTGAAATAAGCTTGTATGAATAGAAAAATTATTTTATGACAAAACAAAAGGTTATAGCAATTTCAAATAGATAATTGTTCAAATAGACAAAATTATTTAAACTTGTTTGATAAACAAATTCATTTTTTAAATATCTTAATTATTAATTTTCAGAATATTAATAATTTGGTATTATTTTATTTCAAATAAACTTATATGAATTGAAACAATTCTTTTCTAACAAAACAAAAGGTCATACTGATTTGAAATAATTAATTATTCGAATAGTCAAGGTTATTTGATTTAGTTCAGTAAACATATTTATTTAAAATTTTTTACTTATTAATTGTCAAAATATTAATAAATTAGTATTATTTTAATCCAAATAAGCTTATATGAATTGAAATAATTGTTTTATAATAGAACAAAAAGTTATAATGATTTGATATAAATAATTTGTCAAATAGTCATAATTATTTAAACTGGTTTGATAAATAGATTTATTTTTTAAATATGTTATTAATTTTTGAAATATTAATAGATTAGTATTACTTTGTTCCAAATAAACTTATATGAACAAAGACATTTGTTTTATGACAAACCAAAAGGTCATAACAATTTGAAATAGATAATTGTCCAAATAGTTATAATTATTTGAACTGGTTAAGTAAAAAAAATTAATTTTTCAAATCACTTATTAATTTTTGAAATATTAATAAATTTGTTTTATTTTATTCAGAATAAGCTAGTATGAATTGAAAAAATTGTTTTATGACAAAACGAAAGGTCATAATATTTTGAAATAGATAATTGTTCATCTAGTCTTAAATATTTGAACTGGTTTGGCAAACAAATTTAATTTTAATTTTCTTAGTTATTAATTTTTGAAATATTATTAGTTTAGTATTATTTTATTCCAAATAAGCTTGTACAAACATAAATAATTATTTTATAACAGAATAAAAGGTTATAGCAATTTGAAGTATACAATTCTTCTATTATTCAAATAGTCCTACTATTTGAGCTAGTTTGGTAAAAAGATTTATATTTTAAATCTCTTACTTATTAATTTTTGAAAGATTAATAAATTAGTATTATTTTATTTCAAATAGGCTTAAATTATTAAAAACATTTGTTATATGACCAAACAAAACATAAAAACAATTTGAAATCGATAATTATGGTCTTACTTATTTGAAATGATTCAGTAAACAAATTTATTTTTTAAGTCATTTATTAATTTTTGGGATATTAATAATTTACATTATTTTATTTTGAATAAACTTGTATGAACTGAAATGATTGTTTTATGAAAAACAAAAAGTCATAATGATTTACAATAGATAATTATTCTTATAGTCTTTAACTGTTTGAACTGCTTCAATAAACAGATCTATTTTTTAAATCTCTTTATTATTAATTTTCAAAATATTATCAAATTAGTATTATTTTATTCTTAATAAGCTTGTATGAATTGAAACAATTATTTTATAACAGAACAAAAAGTTATAATGATTTGAAATAGGTAATTCTTTAAATAGGAATTGGTTCAGTAAATAGAGTTATTTTTTAAATCTCCTACTTATTAATTTTTGAAATAATAATAAATTAGTATTATTTTATTCTAAATAGGCTTGTGTGATGAAAATATTGTTTTACGACAAATAATGATTTGAATTATATAATTGTTGAAATGGCCAAAATTATTTGAACTAATTTAGTAAATAGATTCACTTTTTAAATTACTTAATAATTTTTGGAATATTAAAAAATTATTATTATTTTATTTCAAATAAGCTTGTATGAACTGAAACAATTGTTTTATGACAAAATAAAAGGTCGTAATGGTTTTAAATATACAACTGCTCAGATAGTCGTAACTATTTGAATTTATTCAAAAAAATAGATTTATTTTTTTAAATCTCTTACTTTTTAATTTTTAAAATATTATTAAATTAGTATTTTTTTTATTTGCATAAGCTTTTGTGAACTGCAACAATATTTTTATAACAAAACAAAGGTCATAATGATTTTAAATAAGTAATTGTCCAAATAGTCATAAGAATTTGAGTTTGTTCAGTAAATAGATTTATTTTTTTCAAATCTTTTGCTTATTGATTTTTCGAATGTTAATAAATTAGGATTTTTTATTTCGAATTAGCATGTATGATATGAAACAAATATTTTATGACAAAACAAAAGGTTAGAACAATTTGAAATAGATAATTATTCTAATAGTTTTAATTATTTAAACAAGTTTGACAAACACATTTATTTTTTAAATCTCTTACTTATTAATAATTTTAATATTATTAAATTAGTTTTATTTTTAACCTAATAAACTTCTACGATCAGAAACGATTGTTTTATGACAAAAACAAAGATCATAACAATTTGATATTAATAATTATTCAAATAGTTATAACTATTCGAATTGGTTTGATAAACAAATTTATTTTTTAAATATCTTATTTATTAAAATTTTTGAAATATTAATAAATTAGTATAATTTTATTTTGAATAAGTTTGTGTGATAAAAAACAATTACTTTATAACAAAACAAAAGGTCACAACGATTTGAAATAGATTATTGTTAGAATAAGCATAATTATTTTAACTAATTCGGTAATCAAATTTATTTTTTAAATCTTTTACTTATTAATTTTAAAAATATTAATAAATTAGTGTCATTTTAATAAGCTTGTATTAACTGAAACAATTGCTTTATGCCAAAACAAAATGCCATAATGATTTTAAACAAATAATTGTTCAAATAGTAATAACTATTTGGACTTGTGCGGTAAATAGATTTTTTTTTAAAATCTCTTTCTTAATAATTTTTGAATGTTAATAAATTAGTATTAATTTATTCTAAATAAGCTTATATGAAATGAAACAATTATTTTATAACTAAACAAAAGGTTAGAATGATTTGAATTAGGTAATTATTTTAATAGTTTTAACCATATGAATTGGTTCAGTAAAGAAATTTATTTTTTAAATCTCTTGCTTATTAATTTTTGAAATATTATTAAATTTTTATTATTTTAATCCAAAGAAGCTTGTACAAAAAAAATTGTTTTATGACAAAACAAAAGGTCATAATGATTTGAAATTGAAAATCAGTCATATGGTCTTAACTATTTAAACTGGTTTTGCAATCAGATTTGTTTTTTAATTTTCTTGGTTATTAAGTTTGGGAATAATATTAAATTAGTAGTACTTTATTTCGAATAAAATAGTATGAACAAAACCAATTGTTTGAAAGAAAACAAATAGTTATAACAATTTGTAATAGATAATTATTCATATAGTCAAAACTATTTGAAATGGTTTGGTAAATAGATTTACTTTTTAAATCTCTTACTGATTAATTTTTTAAATATTAATAAATTAGTATTTTATTTTGAACAAACTTATATAAACAAAAAAAAATGTTTTATAACAAAACAAAAAGTAATAACAATTTGAAATAGATAACTGTTCACATAGTTATAATTATTTGAACTGGTTCGGTAAATAGAATTATCTTCTAAATCTCTTACTTATAAATTTTTAAAATATTAATAAATTAGTTTCATTCTATTCTGAATAAGCTTGTATAAGTTGAAATAATTATTTTATGACAAAATAAAAGGTCATAACAATTTGAAATAGATAATTGTTTGTATAATCTTAACTGTTTGAATTAATCTACAAACAAATCTATTTTTTAGAACTCTTAGTTATGAATTTTAAAAATATTATTAAATTAGTATTATGTTATTATGAATAAACTTGTATGAACAAAAATAATTATTTTATAGCAGAATAAAAGATTATAACAATTTGAATTGATTCGATAAACAAATTTATTTTTTAAATCTCTTACTAATTCTTAAAATAAATTAGTATTATTTTATTTCAAATAAGCTTGTATGTAAAAAAATAATTATTTAATGACAAAACAAAAAAAATAACAATTTTATTTCGAATAAGCTTGTGTGTTGAAAAATAATTGTTTTATGACAAAACGAAAGATAATAACAAATTGAAATAGATAATTGTTTAAATGACCATAATTATTTGAACTAATTTAGTAAACTGATTTATTTTTTTAAATCTCTTGCTTATTAATATTCTAAATATTAATAAAGTAGTATTATTTTATTTTTGATAAAGTTTTATGAATTGAAATAATTGTTTCATGACCAAATAAAAGTTCATAACGATTTTAAGTAGATAATTGTTCAAATAATCATAACAATTTAAACCTATTCGATAAATAAATTAATTTTTTCAAATCTCTTGCTTATTAATTTTTTAAATGTTAATAAATCAGTATTTATTTTTTTAAATAAGCTTGTATGAGCTGAAAATATTATTTTATGACTAAACAAAAAGTTACAATGATTTCAAATACATAATTATTCTAATAGTCTTAACCATTTAAACTAATTCAACAAACACATTTATTTTTTAAATCTCTTATTAATTTTCAAAATTTTATTAAATTAGCATTATTTTTATCCGAATAAGCTTATATGCTTAGAAACAATTTTTTATGACAAAACAAAAATCATAATGACTTAAGATTGATATTTGTTCAAATAGTCATAACTATTTGAAGTAGTTCGAAAAATAGCTTTAGTTTTTAAATCTCTTGAATAATAATTTTTGAAATATTAATAAAGTAGTATTATTTTATTTTGATAAGATTTTATGAACTGAAACAATTGTTTTATGGCAAAACAAACGGTCAAAATGATTTTCAATAGATAATTGTTCAATTAGTCATATCTATTTGAGCTTGTTTGATAAACATAATTTTTTTAAATCTCTTGCTTATCAATTTTTTGAATGTTAATAAATAAGTATTATTTTATTCCAAATAAGCTTGTATGAACTGAAATAATTATTTTATGACTAAACAAAACTTTAGAATGATTTAAAATAGATAATTATTCTAATAGTCTTAACTATTTGAACTAGTTCAACAAAAATATTTAATTTTTATTATTAAATTAATATTATCTTAATCCAAATAAGCTTTTATGAAAAAATCAATTGTTTTTGACAAAATAATGATCATAACAATTTAAGATAGATAATTATTCAAATAGTTATAACTATTTGAACTGATTCGGTAAATAGATTTAATTTTTAAATCTCTTATTAATTTTCAAAATATTAATAAATAAGCATTATTTTATCCTAAAAATTTTTGTAAGAATAGAAATAATTATTTTATGACAAAACAAAAAGTCATAATGTTTTGAAATAGATAATTGTTCAAATGAACATGATTATTTGAACCTATTTAGTCAACAAATTTATTTTTTAGATCTCTCACCTATTAATTTTTAGCATATTAATAAATTAGTATTATTTTATTATAAATAAACTTGTAAGAATAGAAACAATTATTTTATGGCAAAAAAAAGAGAGATCATAATTATTTGAAATAAATAATTATTTAAACAGTCATAACTATTTGAGCTTGCTCGGTAAACAGATTTATTTTTTAAATATTTTACTTAATAATAAATTAGTATTATTTTATTTTGAATAAACTTGTATGAATAAAAACTATTGGTTTATGACAAAACAAAATGCTATAACTATTTGAAATAAATAATTGTTTAAATAGTTACAATTATTTGAATGTGCTCAGAAAATATATTTATTTTTTAAATTTCTACATAGTAATTTTTGGAATATTAATAAATTTATATTATTTTATTTAGAATAAGCTTTTATAAACATAAACAATTGTTTAATGACAAAACAAAAGGTCAAAACAATTTGAAATAGATAATTGTTCGAATAGTCATAACTATTTAAACTTGTACAGTAAACATATTCATTTTTTAAATTTCTTACTCATTAATTTTCTAAATATTAATAAATTTGTATTATTTTATTTTGAATAAGCCTATATGAACTGATACAATTGTTTTATGATGAAACAAAAGGTCATAAAGATTTGAAATGGATAATTATTTAAATATTTATGATTATTTGAACTTGTTCAATAAACATATTCATTTTTACAATTTTTTACTTATTAATTGTTAAAATATTAATAAATTAATAGTATTTCAATCCAAATAAGCTTGTATGAACAAAAATAATTATTTTACGACAAAGCAAAAAGTCATAACGATTTAAAATAAATAATTATTCAAATAGTCATAACTATTTGAACTTATTCAATAAATAGATTTATTTTTTAAAATCTTTTACGTATTAATTATTTTAATATTAATAAATTTGTATTACTTTATTTGAAATAAGCTTGTATGAATGGCAAAAATTATTTTATGATAAAACAAAAGGTTATAATGATTTGGAATAGATAATTGTTCAAATAGTCATAGCTATTTGAACTTGTTTAATAAATAGATTCATTTTTTAAATCTATTACTTATTAACTTTTAGAATTTTAATAAATTAGAATTATGTTATTTCAAATAAGCTTGTATGAATATAAACAATTGTTTTGTGATAAAACAAAAGGTTATAACTATTTAAAACAGATAATTGTTGAACTTTCATAACTATTTACACTGGTCAAGCCAATAGATTTATTTTTTAAATCTATTGCTTATTACTTTTTATAATATTAATAAATTAGCATTAATTTATTCCAAATAAGACTGTATAAAAAATTATTTTATGATAAAACAAATGGTTATAGCAATTTGAAATAAATAATTGTTCAAATACTTGTAAATAATTGAACTAGTTTAGTAAATAAATTTATTTTTTAATTCTTACTTATTAATTTTCAAAATATTAATGAATTAATATTATTTTATTCCAAACAAACTTATTTGAACAAAAACATTAGTTTTATGACAAAACAAAAGGTCATAACGATTTGAAATAGATAATTGTACAAATAGTCATAATTATTTGAACTGGTTCAAAAAATAGAATTAGTTTTTTAAATCTCTTACTGATTAATTTTTGAAATATTAATAAATTTGTTTATTTTATTCCAAATAAGTTAGTAAGAATTGAAAAAAATTATTTTACAACAAAACAAAAGGTCATAATGATTTGAAATAAAGAATTGTTCATATAGCCTTAACTATTTAAATTCGTTCGACAAATAAATTTATTTTTTAAATCTCTTAGTTATTAATTTTCAGAATATTATTACATTAGTATTATTTTATTCTGAATAAGCTTGTATGAACAGAAATAATTGTTTTAACAGAACAAAAAGTTATAACAATTTGAAATATATAATTTCAAATAGTCATAACTATTTAAACTGGTTCAGTAAACAAATTTATTTTTTAAATCTCCTACTTAGTAATTATTGAAATATTAATAAATTAGTATTATTTTATTCCAAATAGGCTTATATGATGAAAAACTATTATTTTATCAAAAACAAAAGTTCATAACGATTTGAAATAGATAATTGTTTAAATGACCATAATTATTTGAACTGATTTGATAAATTGAATTATGTTTTAAATCTCTAACTTATCAATTTTTTAAATATTAATAAAGTAATATTATTTTATTTTGGATAAGCTTTTATAAACTGAAACAATTATTTTATGATAAAATAAAAGGTCATAATAATTTTAAATAGATAATTGTTTAAATAGTCATAACTATTTGAATTTGTTTGGTAAACATATTTATTTTTTAAAATTTCTTGCTTATTAATTTTTTGAATGTTAATAAATTAGTATTATTTTGTTTTGAACAAGCATGTATGAACTAAAACAACTATTTTATAACTAAACAAAAGCCCAAAATGATTTGAAATAGATAATTGTTCTAATAGCCTTAACTATTTGAACTAGATTGGTAAACACATTTATTTTTTAAATCTATACTTATTAATTTTTAGAATATTATTAATTTAACAATATTTTATTTCAAATAAGCTTGTATGAATAGAAACAAATATTTTAGAACAAAATGAAGATCATAATGATTTGAGATAGATAATTGTTCAAATAGTCAAAATTATTTGAACTGATTCAGTAAAAAGATTTAGTTTTTAAATATCTTATTAATTTTTGAAATAGTAATAAATTAGTATTATTTTATTCTATATAATTTTGTATGAATAGCAATAATTGTTTTATGATAAAACAAAATGTCATAATGATTTAAAATAGATAATAGTTCAAATAGACATGACTATATGAACTTGTTTGGTAAACAGATTAATTTTTTAAGTCTTCAACTTATTAATTTTTAAAATATTAATAAATTAGTATTATTTTATTTTGAATAAACTTTTATAAATAGAAACAATTGCTTTATGATAAAAAAAAAGATTATAACGACTTGAAATAAATAATTATTCAAATGGTCATAACAATTTGAACTTGCTTAGTAAATAAATTTATTTTTTAAATCTTTTACTTATTAATTTTAGAGTATTAATAAATTAATGTTATTTTATTTTGAATAAGTTTGTTTAAGTAGAATAAATTGATTTATGACAAAATAAATGGTCATAACTATTTGAATGTGTTCAGAAAATATATCTTTTTTTAATTTTTACTTATTAATTTTTGAAATATTAATAAATCTATATTATTTTATTCAAAATAAGCTTGCATTGATAGAACCAATTGTTTTATGACAAAACAAAAGGTCATAATATTTTGAAATAAATAATTTTTTAGATACTCGTAACTATTTGAATTTATTTAGTAAAAAGATTCATTTTTTTATTCTCTTACTCTTTAATTTTTGAAATATTAATAAATTAATATTATTTTATTTCAAATAAGCCTATATGAACTAAAACAATTGTTTTATTACAAAACAAAAGGTCACAATGATTTGAAAAAAGATAATGATTCAAATAGTTATGGCTATTTGAACTTATTCGATAAACATATTTGTTTTTTTAAATCTTTTACTTATTAATTATCCAGATATTAATAAATTGATATTATTTTAATTCGAATAAGCTTGTACTAATAGAAACAATTGGTTTATGACAAAACAAAAAGTCATAACAATTTAAAATAAATAATTATTTAAATAATCATAATGATTTGAACTTGTTCGGTAAATAGATTTATTTTTTAAATCTTTTATTTGTTAATTGTCTTAATATTAGTAAATTTACATTATTTTATTTGAAATAAGCTTGTGTGTTCAAAATAAATTATTTTATATTAAAACAAAAGTTTATAGTGATTTCAAATAGATAATTATTCAAATAGTTATAATTATTTAAACTTATTTGATAAACATATTTTTTAAATCTTTTAATTATTAATTTTCAAAATATTAATAGCTTAGTATTATTTTATTTTGAATAAGTTTATATAAACTAAAATTTTTTTTGACAAAACAAAAGGTCATAACAATTTAAAATAGATAATTATTCAAACAGTCATGACTATTTAATCTAGTTTGGTAAATATATTTATTTTTTAAATTTTTTACTTATTAATTATTGAAATATTAGTAAATTAGTATTATTTTAATTCGAATAAGCTTAGATGAACAGAAACTATTGTTTTATAACATAACAAAAAGTCATAACAATTAGAATTAAATACTTGCTTAAATATTTATAACTATTTGAACTGATTTGATAAACAACTTATTTTTTAAATCTCTTATTAATTTTGAAATATCAATAGATTCATATTATTTTATTTTGAACAAATTTATACGAACAAACACATTTGTTTTATGACAAAACAAAATGTCATAACAATATGAAATAGATAATTGTGGCAAATATCATAATTATGTTAACTGGTTAGGTAAACAAACTTATTTTTTAATCTCTTACTTATTATTTTGAAAATATTAATCAATCCATTTTATTTTATTCCGAATAAGCTAGTATGAATTGAAAAAAATATTTTATGACAAAACAAAAGGTCATAACAATTTGAAATAGATAATTGTTCATATGATCTTAACTATTTGAATTGGTTTGGTAAAAAATTATTTTTTAAACCTTTTAATTTTTAATTTTTGAAATTGTATTAGATTAATATTATTTTATTTTGAATAAACTTATACGAACAAAAATAATTGTTTTATGACAGAACAAAAGGTTATAACGATTTGTAATATACAATTATTCAAATAGTAATAATTATTTAAATTGATTCAGTAAGCAGGTTTATTTTTAAATCACTTACTTATTAATTTTTGAAAGATTAATAAATTAGTATTATTTTATTACGAATAAGCTTGTATGATCAAAAACAAAAGTTATATGACCAAACATAAGGTAATAACATTTTGAAATAGATAATTGTTGCAATAGCCATAATTATTTAAACTAATTTGATAAATAGATTCACTTTTTAAATCACTTATTAATTTTTAGAATATTAATAAATTAGTATTATTTTATTTCAAATAAGCTTGTAAGAACTGAAATAATTGTTTTATGACAAAACAAAATGTCATAATGATTTTAAATAACTATTTCAATTTGTTCAGTAAACAATTTTATTTTTTTTAACTCTTGCTCATTAATTTTTTAAATATCAAGAAATTAGCGTTATTTTATTTTGGATAAGTTTCAATGAATTGAAACAATAGTTTTATGTTAAAACAAAAGGTCATAATGATTTTAATAAATAATTGTTCAAATAGTCATAACTATTTGAACTTGTTTGGTAAACAGATTTATTTTTTCAAATATTTTGCTTATTAATTTTTCCAATGTTAATAAATTTGGATTATTTTATGATGAATAAGCTTTTAAGATATGAAATAAATATTTTATGACTAAACAAAAGGTTAGAACGATTTGAAATAGATAATTATTCTAATAGTTTTAACTATTTAAACTAGTTCGGTAAATATATTTATTTTTTAAATCTCTTACTTATTAATTTTTGAAATATTATTAAATTAGTATTATTTTTAACTGAATAAGCTTCTATAATCAGAAACAATTATTTTATAACAAAATAAAGATTTTAACAATTTGAAATTGATAATTATTCAAATAGTCATAACTATTTAAACTAGTTCGGTAAACATATTTATTTTTTAAATATGTTATTTATTAATTTTTGAAATACTAATCAATTAATATTATTTTATTTCAAATAAGCTTGTATGATAAAAAAAACAATTGTTTTATGACAAACAAAAAGATCATAATGATTTGAAATAGATAATCATTCAAATGACCATAATTATTTTTAAAATTTTTTACATAATAATTTAGGAAATATTAATAAATCATTATTATTTTATTTCATCTAAGCTTGTGTTAATTGAAACAATTGTTTAATGAGAAATCAAAAGGTTATAACAATTTTAAATAGACTATTGCTCAAATAATAATAACTATTTGAACTTGTTTGCTAAACATATTTTTTTTTAAATCTCTTTCTTATTAATTTTTCGAATGTTAATAAATTAGTATTAATTTATTCTGAATAGGCTTGAATTGACTAAAACATTCATTTTATAACTAGAGAAAATGTTAGAACAATATGAAATAGATAAATTATTCTAATAGTCTTAACCATTTAAACTGATTTAGTAAACAAATTTATTTTTTAAATCTCTTACTTATTAATTTTTGAAATATTATTAAATCAGTATTATTTTAATCATATAAGCTTGTATGACCAAAACAATTGTTTTAGGACAAAAGAAAAAGTCATAATAATTTGAAATACTTAATCATCAATATAGTCTTAACTATTTGAACCGGTTCGATAATTAGATCTATTTTTTAATTTTCCTGGTTATTCATTGATATGATCTTAACTATTTGAACTAGGTTGAAAATTAGATTTATTTTTTTAATTTTCTTGGTTATTAAGTTTTGAAATATTATTAAATTAGTATTATTTTATTTCGAATAAAATAGTATGAACAGAACCAATTGTTTGATAACAAAATAAAAGCTAATAACTATTTGAAATGGTTTGGTAAGTAGATTTACTTTTAAATCTTCTACTGATTAATTTTTTAAATATTAATATATTAGTATTATTTTATTTCGAATAAACTTATATTAACAAAAACAATTGCTTTATGACAAAATAAAAAGTAATAATGATTTGAAATAGATAATTGTTCAAATAATTATAATTGTTTGAACTGGTTCGGTAAACAGAATTATTTTTCAAATCTCTTGCTTATTAATTTTTGAAATATTAATAAATTCATTTTATTTTATTCCGAATAAGCTAGTATGAATTGAACAAAAGGTCATAACAATTTAAAACAGATAAGTGTTCATAGTTTTAACTATTTGAACTGGTTTCATAAAAAAATTTATTTTTTAAATCTCTTAGTTATTAATTTTTGAAATATTATTAGATTAGTATTTTTTATTTCAAATAAGTTTGTATGAACATAAATGATTGATTTATGATAGTACAAAAGGTTATAATGATTTGAAATATACAATTAGTCAAATAGTTATAACTATTTAAACTATTTTGGTAAACAGATTTATGTTTTAAATCTCTTATTAATTTTTGAAATATTAATAAATTAGTATTATTTTATTCCAAATAAGCTTGTATGATCAAAAACAATTGTTATATGACCAAACAATAGGTAATAACGATTTAAAATAGATAATTGGTGAAATGGCCATAATTATTTGAATTGATTCGATAAATAGATTCACTTTTTAAATCACTTATTAATTTTTGAAATATTAATAAATTAGTATTACTTTATTTAAAATAAGCTTGTATGAACTAAAATAATTATTTTATAACTGAACAAAAGGTCATAACTATTTGAATTTATTCAATAAACAAATTTATGTTTTTAAACTCTTGCTTATTAATTTTGGAAATATTAAGAAATTTGTAGTATTTTATTTTGGATAAGCTTTTATAAATTGAAACAATTGTTTTATGTCAAAACAAAATGTCATAATGATTTTAAATAAATAATTATTCAAATAATCATAATTATTTGAACTTATTTGATAAACAAATTTATTTTTTAAATTCCCTACTTATTAATTTTTAAAATATTAATAAATTAATATTATTTTATTTCAAATAGGTTGTATGATGAAAAACAATTATTTTATGACAAAAGAAAAGTTCGTAAAAATAATTGTTCAAATGGCCATAATTATTTGAACCAATTTGATAAACTAACTTATTTTTTAAATCTCTAACTTATCAATTTTTAAAATATTAATAAGATAATGTTATTTATTTTAAATAAGCTGTTATGAACTGAAACAATTATTTTATGATAGAACAAAAGGTCATATTTATTTTAAATAGATAATTGTTCAAATAGTCATAACTATTTGAACTTGTTTGGTAAGCAAATTTATCTTTTAAAATTTATTGTTTATTAATTTTCTGAATGTTAATAAATTAGTATTATTTTATTTCAAATAAGCATGTATAAACTAAAAAAATTATTTTTGACTAAATAAAAGGTTTGAATGATTTAAAAGATATAATTGTTCTAAGAGTCTTAACTATTTGAACTAGTTCGACAAACACATTTATTTTTTAAATCTTTTACTTACTAATTTTTATAATATTAATAATTTAGCAATATTTTACTCTGAATAAGGTTGTGTAAACAGAAACAATTGTTTTATGACAAAATAAAAATCATAACGATGTGAGATGGATAATTGTTCAAATAATCATAACTATTTGAATTGGTTCGATAAATAAATTTAGCTTTAAATCTCTTATTAATTTTTGAAATATTAATAAATTATTATTATTTTATTTTGAATAATTTTGTATGAATGGAAACAATTATTTTACGATAAAACAAAATGTCATAATGATTTGAAATAGATAATAGCTTAAATGGACATGATTATTTGAACTTGTTCGATAAATAGAATTATTTTTTAAATCTCTATCTTATTAATTTTTAGAATATCAACAAATTAGTATTATTTTATTTCAAATAAACTTGTAAGAATAAAAAATATTGTTTTATGACAAAACAAAATATCATAACAATTTGAAATAAATAATTATTCAAATATCTATAACTATTTGAACTCGCTTGGTAAACAAATTTATCTTTTAAATCTTTTACTTATTAATTTTTGAAATTTTAATAAATTAGAATTATTTTGTTCCAAATAAGCTTTTATGAACAGAAACAATTGGTTTATGACAAATAAAAGGTCATAACAATTTAAAATAGATAATTGTTTAAATAGTTATAACTATTTGAACGTGTTCAGAAAACATATTTATTTTTAAAATTTTTACTTATTAATTTTTGAAATATTAATAAATTTATATTATTTTATTCGAAATAAACTTGCATGAATAGAACCAACTATTTTATGAAAAAACAAAATAACATAATGTTTTGAAATAGATAATTGTTCAGATAGTCATAACTATTTGAACATGTTTGGTAAACAGATTTATTTCTTACTTCTCTTACTTATTAATTTTTTGAATATTAATCAAATAGCATTATTTTTTTTCAAATAAGCTTATATGAATTGAAACAATTGTTTTATTACAAAACTAAAGGTCACAATAATTTGAAATAGATAATTATTCAAATAGTCAAGACTATTTGAACTTGTTTAGAAAACATATTTATTTTTTAAATCTTTTACTTATTAATTGTTGAAATATTAATAAATTAATATTATTTTAATCTGAATAAGCTTGCATGAACAGAAACAATTGTTTTATGACACAACAAAAAGTCATAACAATTTGAAATAAATAATTATTCAAATAATCACAAAGATTTGAACTTGTTCAATAAATAGATTTATTTTTCAAATCTTTTACTTATTAATTGTCTTAATATTAATAAATTTGTATTATATTATTTGAAATAAGCTTGTATGAACAGAAAAAAATTATTTTATGACAAAACAAAAGGTTACAGCAATTTCAAATAGATAATTATTGAAATAGTCATAATTATTTAAACTTGTTCGATAAACAAATTCATTTTTTAAATCTCTTAATTATTAATTTTCGTAATATTAATAACTTATTATTATTTTATTTTGAATAAGCTTATATGAACTAAAATAAATTTTTTATGACAAAATAAAATGTCATAACGATTTGAAATAGATAATTATTCAAATAGTCATGACTATTTAATCTAGTTCGATAAACATATTTATTTTTACAATTTTTTACTTATTAATTGTCAAAATATTAATAAAGTCGTATTATTTTAATCTAAATAAGCTTGTATAAACATAAACAATTATTTTATAACAGAATAAAATGTCATAACGATTTGAAATAAATAATTTTTCAAATAGTCATAACTATTTGAACTCGTTTGATAAATAGATTTATTTTTTAAATTTCTTACTAATTTTTGAAATATTAATAGATTAGTATTACTTTATTATGAACAAACTTATATGAATAAAAATATTTGTTTTATGACAAAACAAAAAGTCATAATGATTTGAAATAGATAATTGTTCACATAGTCATAATTATTTAAATTGGTTAGGTAAACAGAATTATTTTTAAATCTCTTATTAATTTTTGAAATATTAATAAATTCATTTTATTTTATTCCAAATAAGCTAGTATGAATTCAAAAAAAAAACTTAGATTATAACAAAACAAAAGGTCATAACGATTTGAAATAGATAAGTGTTCATATAGTCTTAAATATTTGAATAAGTTTGACAAATAAATTTATTTTTTAATTCTCTAAGTTATTAATTTTTGAAATATTATTATATTAGTATTATTTTATTCTAAATAAGTTTATATGAACAAAAATAACTGTTTTATGATAGAACAAAAGGTTATAATAATTTGAAGTTTACAATTATTCAAATAGTCATATATTTGAACTAGTTTGATAAACAGATTTATTTTTTAAATCTCTTATTAATTTTTAAAAGAGTAATAAATTAGTATTATTTTATTACAAATAAGCTTGAATGATAAAAAATAATTGTTATATAACCAAACAAAAGGCTATAATTTTTGGTAAATATATAATTATTCATATAATCTTAATTATTTGAACTATATAAGCAAACAGATTTATTTTTTAAATCTCTTATCAAAATATTATTAAATTAGTATTATTTTATTCTGAATAAACTTATATGAACTGAAACAATTATTTTATAACAGAAAAAAGGTTATAACGATTTAAAATAAATAATTGTTCAAATAGGAACTGCTTCGGTAAATAGATTTATTTTTTAAATCTTTTTCTTATTACTTTTTGAAATATTGATAAATTAATATTATTTTATTCTGAATAGGCTTGTATAAAGGAAAAACAATCGTTTAATGACAAAACAAAAGTTCCTAATGATTTGAAATAGATAATTGTTCAAATGATCATATTTATTTGAATTGATTCGATAAACTGACTTATTTTTTTAAATCTTTAACTTATAAATTTTCAAAATATTAATAAAGTAATATTATTTTATTTCGGATAAACTTTTATGAACTGAAAAAATTATTTTATGATAAAACAAAAGGTCATATTTATTCTAAATATATAATTACTTAAATAGTTATAACTATTTGAATTTGTTCAGTAAACAGATTTATTTTTTAAAATTTATTGTTTATTAATTTTTTGAATGTTAATAAATTAGTATTATTTTATTATGAATAAGCATGTATGAGTTGAAAATTATTTTATGACTAAAGAAAAAGTTAGAATGATTTAAAATAGATAATTATTCTAATAGTCTTAACTATTTAAACTAATACAGTAAGCACATTTATTTTTTAAATCTCTTACTTATTAATTTTTAAAATATTATTATTTTAGCATTATTTTACTCTGAATAAGCTTGTATGAACAGAAACAAAAGATTAAAATAATTTGAAATATATAGTTGTTCAAATAGTCATAACTATTTGAATTGGTTTAAAAAATAAATTTATTTTTTAAATCTCCTACTTATTAATTTTTGAAATATTAATAAATTAGTATTATTTTATTTTGAATAGGCTTTTATGATGAAAAACAATTATTTTATGACAAACAAAAGTTCATAATGATTTGAAATAGATAATTGTTCAAATACCCATAATTATTTGAATTGATTTGATAAACTGATTTATGTTGTAAATCTCTAACTTATCAATTTTTAAAATATTAATAAAGTAATCTTATTTTATTTCGAATAAGTTTTTTATAAATTGAAACAATTGCTTTATAATAAGTAAAAAAGTCATACCGATTTTAAAAAGATAATTGTGCAAATAGTCATAACTATTTGAACTTATTCGATAAAAAGATTTATTTTTTAATTTCTTGCTTATTAATTTTCTAAATGTTAATAAATTAGTGTTATTTTATTTTGAATAAGTGTGTATGAATTGAAACAATTATTTTACGACTAAACAAAAGGTCATAATGATTTGAAATAATAATTGTTCTAATAGTCCTAACTATTCAAATTGGTTTGGCAAACACATTTATTTTTTTGAAATTCTTACTTATTAATTTCTAGAATATTATTAATTTAGCAATATTTTACTTTGAATATGTGTGTATAAATAAAAATAAATATTTTAAGACAAACAAAGGTCATAACGATTTGAGATAGATAATTGTTTAATTAGTCATAACTATTTGAATTGATTTGGTAAAGAGATTTAGTTTTTAAATCTCTTATTAATTTTTGAAATAGTAATAAATTAATATTATTTTATTCTAAATAGTTTTGTATGAATAGAAACAATTGTTTTATGATAAAATAAAATGTCATAATGATTTGAAATAGATAATAATTTAAATGGACATGACTATTTGAACTTGTTTGGTAAATAGATTAATTTTTTAAATCTTCAACTTATTAATTTTTAGAATATTAATCAATTAGCATTATTTTATTATGAATAAACTTGTATAAATAGAAACAATTGTTTTATGACAAAACAAAAGATCATAACTATTTGAAATAAATAATTATTTGAGCTTACTTGGTAAACAGATTTAGTTTTTAAAATATTTTACTTATTAATTTTTGGAATATTAATAAATTTATATTATCTTATTTGAAATAAACTTGCATAAATAAAACCAATTGTTTTATGACAAAACAAAAGGTCATAATATTTTGAAATAAATAATTGTTTAAATAGTCATAATTATTTGAACTTATTCGGTAAATAGATTCTTTTTTTAAAATTCTCTTACTCTTTAATTTTCAAAATATTTTATTCCAAATAAGTTTGTATGAACAAAAACAACTGTTTTATGGTAAACAAAAGGTTATAACAATTTGAAATAGATAATTATTCAAATAGTTAAAACTATTTGAATTGGTTCAGCAAATAGATTTATTTTTTAAATCTCTTATTAATTCTTGAAATATTAATAAATTAGTATTATTAATAATAAGTTATGCATATTTAATAGCATTTTAAGAAATCAATTTTTTATATTAAAAGTAGTTTTAGTCAATATCCCTTGTAAATATATAAATAGACATCATTGATGATTACATCGACATAATAATAGTTCTTGATTGCTTAAAATATTTTTTTTAGAATATATTTATAAATTAATATTTTTTAATTAGTAAAATTCAAGTAAGTACGCATTTTTTTACTATAAAATTAAATTACAAAATGATTTATAAGACATAAATAAGTATAAATCAAAAACAGAAGTAAGTGATTATGAAAAAGAAAACATTATGTATTTATTTTATTTGAAGCAACAAAAACTTTATAACAATATGTTTTTAAATCAAAATAAAGAATTTAAATGAATTTAATGATGATATATTAATTGATTAAATTATTAAAAAATTTATAATAATATAAATAATAATTAACTAAATACAAATATTGATTTAAAATATTAGTTATTAATATTATAAACATTATTTAACATATATTAATGTTCTATTATAATTATAATATTATAATAAAATTATAAAATTATAATAAAAATATTATATTGTTTAATTTTTTCAAGTAATTATTCAAATCAATAAATATATATTTATATATTTGAATAAATAGTTAAAATAATATACTACAATATTATAATAATTATAAAATTTGAATAATCTTTTAAGTTATATCTAATTAAATATTATTTAATTATAAATTAGTATTATTTACTGAACAAGTTTAAATAATTATGGCCATTTGAACAATTATTGATTTGGAATCGCTATAACCTTTTGGTTTGTCATATAATGATTTTATTTGTTCATATAAGCTTACTTCGAATAAAATAATACAAATTTATTAATATTAAGACAATTAATAAGTAAAAGATTTAAAAAATAAATCTATTTATCGAACAAAATTTTGTCATAAAACAATTGTTTCCTTCTATACAAGCTTATTCGGATTAAAATAATATTGATTTATTAATATTTCAACAATTAATAAGTAAAAGATTTAAAAAAAAATTTATCAAACAAGTTCAAATAGTTATGACTATTTGAATAATTATCTACTTCACATCATTGTAACATTTTGTTTTGTAATAAAACAATTGTTTCAATTCATGTTAGCTTATTTGAAATAAAATAATACTAATTTATTAATATTCCAAAAATTAAAAAGTAAGAGAATTAAAAAAATAAAGTTGTTTATCGAACAAGTTCAAATAATTATGACTATCTTAATAATTATCTATTTCAAAACATTACAACCTTTTTATTTTGTCATAAAACAATTAGTTCTATTCATTCAAGCTTATTTCAAATAAAATAATATAAATTTATTAATGTTTCAAAAATTAATAAGTAAAAATTTTAAAAATAAATTTATTTAAAAATTAATGTTGTAAAACCAATTATTTCTATTCATATTATTTAGAATAAAATAATACTATTTTATTACTATTTTGAAAATTAATAAGAGATTTAAAAACTAAATCTCTTTACCAAACCAGTTCAAATAGTTATGACTATTTGAACAATTATCTATCTCCAATTGTTATAATTTTTGTTTTGTCCTAAAACATTTAATTTTTGTTCAACAAGCTTATTCAGAGTTAAATATTACTAAATTAATAATATTCTAAACATTAAGAAGTAAGGATTTAAAAAATAAATATGTTTGCTGAATCAATTCAAATAGTTAAGACTATTAGAACAACTATCTATTTCAAATCGTTTGACCTTTTTTTAGTCATAAAATGATTGCTTCAACTCATACATGCTTATTTGAAATAAAATAATACTAATTTATTAACATTCAAAAAATTATTAAGTAAGAAATTAGAAAAAAATCTATTTATCGTACAAGTTTAAATATTTTTTACTATTTGAACAATTATCTATTTAAAATCGTTATGACCTTATATTTTATCATAAAATAATTGTTTCAGTTCATAAAAGCTTATCTGAAATAAAATAATATTACTTTATTAATATTATAAAAATTGATAAGTTAGAGATTTAAAACATAAATTAGTTTATCGAATCAGTTCAAATAATTATGGCCATTTAAACAATTATCTATTTCAAATCATTATGAACTTTTGTTTTTTCATAAAACAATTGTTTTTCATCACACAAGCCTATTCAAAATGAAATAATACTAATTTATTAATATTTGAAAAATTAATAAGTAGGAGATTTAAAAAATAAATCTGTTTATCGAATCAGTTCAAATAGTTATGACTATTTGAACAATTATATATTTTCAATCGTTATAACCTTTTGTTTTGTCATAAAATAATTATTTATCTTCATACAAGCTTATTCAAAATAAAATAATACTAATCTAGTAATATTATGAAATTTAATAACTAATAGATTTAAAAAATAAATTTGTTTACCAAACCAATTCAAATAGTTAAGGCTATATGAATAGTTATCTATTTCAAATTGTTATAACCTTTTGTTTTGTCGTAAAACAAATGTTTTTGTTCATATAAGTTTGTCCGAAATAAAATAATATTAATTTACTAATATTTCAAAAATTAATAAGAGATTTAATAAATAAATCTATTTACCATGCTAGTTCAATTAGTTATAACAATTTGAACATTTATTTATTTCAAATTATACTAAATTAATAATTTGATAATAAATTTGAATTGTACCTTTTGTAATTTAAACTTATTAAAAGTTTTTTAATTGAGTTGTCATAAAACAATAGCTAAATAATTAGAATAATATAACAGTTATTGTAATTAATTAAAATATTTATTGCTAATAATTTATAAATATTTATAAAATATTATAGGAAAAAACTACAAATAATAGAATTTATTATTAACTTATCCTAATACCTAAAATAATAATATTAATATTATTATAACTAAATATTAATATTATTTATTATTAATATCAATATTAGTTATTATTAATTAATTCTATATTAATAATTTAATTAAAATTATTAACTGTTTAATTGTCTAAATAGTCATAACTATTTAAATTTGTTCAATAAACAAATTTATTTTTTCAAATCTTTTGCTTATTAATTTTTTGAATGTTAATAAATTTAGATTATTTTATTCCAAATAAGCATGTAAGATATAAAACAAATATTTTATGACTAAACATAAGATTGGAACTGTTAGCTTTTTAGGTGAAATGGTGATCCAAGGGGGGGTGAATTGGATTTCTTCAAATTCTGCCCAAACAATGATTTCAATATAGTTAAATGGAAATTAAAACAATAAGCACTTTTGATGAAAATATAATGCAAACAATAACAATTAATGAGCCTAAAATCAAATATAAACAATAATAAATTGTAAGGAGATAGGAATAGAGAAATCAAACACAATGATTTATAGAGGTTCTATCCTTCTCCACAAGGTACCTATGTCCTCTCTTCTTGGTTATCCACACCAAGGCTTTAATCCACTATTCTTGAATTGAAATTACAACCTATCTTATTTCTTTCTAAGGCTTAAGATATAAATCTCTACCCTTTGTAGTATTTTACCCAATCTCACTACAAAGTGCTCAAGAGGATACCTCATTTCTTATTCTCTTCCACCTTTATATATCAAAGGTAATTTTGCAAACAATAGAACAACATCTCTAAGGCTAAGTGTTTGCTAAGTTTAAGTACAAGAAAATGATGAATGAACAACAAATATAATTTGGATACAATAAATACAAAGATATAGACTTTGAAGCTTTAAAAACTCTTGATTATTTAAGAGAATGAAAATATAGCTTGTTGGCTCTTGCTCTCTTAATTCATCAATACTCTTGGTGTGTTGAAGTGCCCAATTTATAGAGAAATTGAAGAAGTAGCCGTTGGGGAAGCTTGGGAAGTGAAAGTAGCCATTGAATGCATGAAAAAAATAGTCGTTGGTGTGATTTCGCCCAGACCCGATCGATCCCTTTCTTGAGGGGATTGATTGGTTCAAGTTTTATGCCATTTCATGCTTAAAAAAAATGACCCGATCAATCCCTTCCATGAGAGGATCGATCTTGTCAATGGCTGGGTGGTTGTCTCTCATGTTTTGCACTCTACTCACTAATTTGATCATATCTTGAGTTATATAAATCCAAATCACAAACCGTTTGAAGATTTAGAAACTAGACTTAAAGGGCTTTCTATCCATATAATCAGTCATCACCTAATTTATTAAGTATGAATTATAGTGAATTTTCAAAATTACCCCTTATGCAGTTTTTCTAACAACTACAAAGTGTCTAGTAAAAATTCAAAATCTTTTCTTAGAAAATTTGGATTTTGATTTTGTTTTATCCATTAGAAAGTAGACTCAAATATCTTTCCAACCATATAAAATTGAAATATTAAAACTTTGTTCTTATAAAGCAGCTTTCTTAAGTTAATATTTTTTTCAAAACCAATATTATCAAAATTGTATTAAGTCCAAAATAAACAAATTCACTTTAAAAACAACAATTGGACTTTCATTTAAGCTCAAATAAATAATCTTTAAAGATAGATTTGGTTTTAGAAATTTGAAACAAAGAAAGGTTTGTTTAAACTTTGAAAATCATATTATTTATTGAGTACCAAAATATAAAACTTAAGAACATGTACTAAATAAATCTTTTTCAAAATTTTGATCAAGTTTATTTATCTCTAATGTTTTGTCATTTCAAAATAAGGATGGATTCAAGGCAAATAGGAACAATTTGAAATAGATAATTATTCTAATAATTTAACTATTTGAATTAGTTTGGAAATTTTTTTTTAAAAATCTCTTATTAAATTTTGAAATATTATTAAATTAGTATTATTTTTAACTGAATAAGCTTCTATGATAAGAAATAATTGTTTTATGACAAAACAAAGATCTTAATGATTTGAGATTGATAATTGTTTAAATAGTCATAACTATTTAAACTGGTTCGATAAACATATTTATCTTTTTAAATCTCTTATTTATTAATTTTTGAAATATTAAAAAATTAGTAATATTTTATTTCAAATAAGCTTGTATGATCAAAAACAAATATTTTATGACAAAACCAACGGTCATAATGATTTGAAATAGATAATCATTCAAATAGCCATAATTATTTTAATTGATTCGGTAAACAAATTTATTTTTAAATTTCTTACTTATTATTTTAGGAAATATTAATGAATTAGTATTATTTTATTCCCTCTAAGCTAGTATTAACTTGAATAATTGTTTTATGACAAATCAAAAGGTTAGAATGATTTTAAATAGAAAATTGTTTAAATGGTAAACAAATTTATTTTTTTAAATCTCTTTTTTGAATGCTAATAAATTATTATTAATTTATTCTGAATAAGCTTGTGTGAACTAGAACAATTGTTTATTAACTAAACAAAAAGGTTAGAACAATTTTAAATAGATAATTATTTTAATAGTCTTAACCATTTGAACTGATTTGTAAACAAATTTATCTTTTAAATTTCTTACTTATTAATTTTTAAATATTATTAAATTAGTATTATTTTAATCAAAATAAGCTTGTACGAACAAAACAATTGTTTTATGACAAAAGAAAAGGTCATAATGATTTAAAATAGATAATCATTCATATCATCATAACTATTTTAACTAGTTCAACAATTAGATTTATTTTTTAATTTTCTTGGTTATTAAGTTTTGAAATATTATTAAATTAATATTATTTTATTCTAAATAAAATAGCATAAAAAGAACCAATTATTTAATGACAAAATAAAAGGTTATAACAATTTGAAATAGATAATTATTCAAATAGTCAAAACTATTTGAAATGGTTTGGTAAATAAATTTACTTTTAAAATCTCTTACTATTTAATTTTCTAAATATTAATAAATTAGTATTATTTTATTTTTAACAAACTTATCTTATCAAAAACAATTGTTTTATGACAAAACAAAAAGTAATAATATTTGAAATAAATAATTGTTCAAATAGTTATAATTATTTGAACTGGTTCGGTAAATAGAATTATTTTCTAAATCTCTTATAATTTTTTGAAGTATTAATAAATTAGTTTTAATAGTAAATGTATTATTTTATTAATAACTAATATTTAAATGAACATTTAAAGATTTGTTAATATTACTAATAAAGTAGTACTATCATTAGCACTTATTAAATAGTTTATTGTTATCAATTAATATTATCGATTATTATAGTATATTTGAATAATATTAACAATAACTATTTAATTTATTAATGTTATTTTTAAATATTATATAATAAAATGAATTGAAATATATTTGTTAAAATATCAAATTATTTGAATATAATAAATTAATAATGTTAAATTCAAAATTAACTTATAATAATTAAATAAATAATATTAGAATTATTTATTTCAAATATAGACTTTTGTTTGTCAAAATAATTATTTTTTCAAATAAGGTATAACATTAATAGTAATTATTAAAATTTCAAATTATTTAATATGATATTTAATACATATATTAGTATTTATAAAATATTCATATACATATATTATGAAATAAACATTATTATATTTAAATTATTATTTAAATATAAAATATATTGTATTAATAGTATTTTACAGTAATGATTAAAAATTATATAGTTTAAATATATACTATAAATATCAATTATAGTATTAATTGTTATAAAATATATAGTTAATAATTATATTATAAAAATTAATAATAAGAGCTTATAAATTTTATATTTATTAATTTAATCTTATAATATATATATAGATTATTATTTAAACTATAATGACTATTATAATAACATTAAAATATTATTATTAAATAATATTATTATTATTAATAATATAACTATAATTAATTTAATAATAAATATTTTATTTATTTATAATCGTTATGACTATTATTATTATTAATTACATAAGTATATTGATAATTAATATTTAAGAATAATATTTTATTATTAATAGTCGATTAACTATTTAAACAAATATCTAATATAATTATAAATAAACAATTATTATTATTAAGTACATAATAATAATTAAAAATATTATTAGTTTACGTTTTAAATATGAATAAACTTACATTAATAATCTATATTTTAAATTCTAATAAATTTAACTATTCTAAATAAAATAGTATGAACAAAACCAATTGTTTGATAATAAAATAAAATGTTATAACGATTTGAAATAAATAATTATTGAAATAGTCAAAACTATTTGAAATGATTTGGTAAGCAGATTTTCTTTTTAAATCTCTTATAGATTTATTTTCTAAATATTAATAAAACAATATCATTTTATTTCAAACAAACTTATATTAACAAAAACAATTGTTTTATGACAAAACAAATCTTTAAATATTTTTACTTTAAAATAGAATTGAAATTAAATTTTTAATTTTTAAATTAAACAAATTTAAACTTAAATTAGAATAATACTTAAATAGTTATGAATATTTGAATTATGAGATTTCAAATATAAAAAATTAATAACTAAGAGATTTAAAAGGTAATATTTTTCTAATTATTTAGCTGTTGTTTTATGACAACTCAATTAAAAAATTTTTAATAGGTTTAAATTACAAAAGGTATGATTCAAATTTATTAACAAATTATTAATTTAGTATGATTTGAAATAAACAAATGTTCAAATTGATATAACTAATTGAACTAGTATGGTAAATAGATTTATTTATTAAATCTCTTATTAATTTTTGAAATATAAATAAATTAATATTATTTTATTTTGAACAAACTTATATGAACAAAAACATTTGTTTTACGACAAAACAAAAGGTCATAATGATTTGAAATAGATAATTATTCATATGCCTTAACTATTTGAATTGGTTTGGTAAACAAATTTATTTTTTAAATCTATCAGTTATTAAAGAATTTGTAAATTATCAAATAATTTATATAAATAATTTATTTATTAATATTATTAATTAATTATAATTAATTATGAATTATGTTAAACATTAGTTTATATGAATATAATTAATAATTTCTTAAGGGATTTAATTATATTAATAAATATAAATCATAAAATTATAAAATGTTTATTATAATTAAATATATAAATTTAATTCAAATAGATCTATTATTAGTATATTATTTTGAATAATATTTCCTTATAATAATCTTATTCAAAATACTGCTAATAATTATATTTATTAATTATAAAAATAGATCAAATATAATTTAATTTAATATTTAATAAATAATTTTATTATGATACTTAATTACGATTCTAAATAGTAATAATTATCTGAATCAATGACTAAATGAATTCAAAATATTTATTTTAATATTAACAATAATAAATATTAATAAATTAGTATAAAAATTATTACTATTTAGAATTGTTATAACTTTTTGATTTGTCATAAAATAATTGTTTCAGTTAATACAAGCTTAGAAAGAATGAAATAATACTAATTTATTAATATTTTCTAAATTAATACGTAAAAAAATTAAAAAATAAATATGTTCATTGAATCAGTTAAAATAATTATGGCCATTTGAACGATTATCGATTTCAAATCATTATGACCTTTTGTTTTATCATAAAACAATTATTTTTTATCATACAAGTTTATTCGAAATAAAATAATACTAATTTATTAATTCAATATTAATAATAAATATATTTTTATAACTTAATAATTATTGATAATAATTAAACTAAATTATTATTAAATAATAATATTATTTGAACATTTAAATATTTGTTATTTAATAATTAAACTTTAATTAAATATAAATTAAATAATAGTTAATTAGATATTAGTTTAATAAGTTAATTAATTATATAATTGTTATATAATAGTTTGATAACAAAACTATTTAATATATAATGATTATAATATTAATTTAGAATTATTAACTATTAATAATGATAAACATTTCAATTAATTGTTATAATAATATAATTTATTATACTAATTAAGTAAACATTATTATAATAATTATTAATTATTAGGATTAATATTTAATATTTAATATCTATAATTAATAATCTATATATTAAATTAATAATAATTTATTTATTATTATAATATAATTAATATTATTTTATTAGATTAATTGTATATTATTACTAAAATAAAAGGTTATTTTTATTAATCTTATATATTAATTTAATTATTTAATAATTAAGTATTATTATTATTTAAATCCTAAAACCAATAATATTTTTAATTATTAATATAATTATTAATTATATTATAAATTATATAATATATTTTAACCAATAAAATAATTAAAATAATCATAACTATTTGAACTTGTTCGGTAAACAAATTTATTTTTTAAAATTTCTTATTAATTTTTTGAATGTTAATTACTATATCAAATATAATTTGTTATTACTAGTTTAATTAAATTATAACTAAATAAGCATGGCAATATAGATAAATTATAATAATTTATTATTATTTAACTAGTTTATTTAAATAATTATTATACTATATCAATTATAATTCATTAATTTTTAATTTAATAATATTATTACCTAGTCATGCCCTATCTATTTGTTATTTAGATAATGATTAATATTAATACTTACTTTAAATTATAATAAAATTTATTATACTAAATTTATAATCTCTTAATACTCATAATAAGATTATAAATTATTTCTTTTTATATTTTAAATATTATTTGATTTTTATGATTTTTATTTAATTCCAAATAAAAATATAATAACTATTTACATTTGGAATTAAATATTTAAGTAATAACAAATATTACTAATAATAATAATTAGTAAGTAAGTTTATTATATAATATAATATTATATTTAATAATATAAATTTAAAGTAGATTAATATTTGAATAATAATAATATAAATTTAATATAAACAATTTATATTATTTATTATAAGCTAATAATTTAATTATAGTTTAATTAATAAATTAAATATTTATTAAAGTAGTAATTAATAGTCAAAATTGAGCTTTTTTTCCAAATGAAGGTACTTTATAATCTTAATTTCATAACTAGAATATTTTTAAACTTTATTGCAAAATAAAGGTAATTCTAACTTATTTGACATCCAAGTCAGTATCTTCTTCCACGTCAGCTCACCTCATTCATTCACTTATTTTCTTTCTCTTTCTTCCATGCAATTATATTTATAGTTATATATATATTTTTTTTCAAAATCTCTTTAGTTTTGTACAAAATCATTTTTAAGAAACGACTAGAAAGAAACCAACATTCTTACATTTTGCTCCAAAAATTATTTGTAGCATATCATAAGAAGCACTCAAATTTAAAAATTTCCCCCATTTAACTAAACCCAAAAGTTCTCTTTCTTGTGAAAGGTTAGCACCAGAGAAAGAGAGCCTGGTTTCTATAGGTGTTTTGTCTATTTCGTGGGACTAGTTATCTTTGAAAAAAAATTGTTTGTTGTCTCTAAAGAAAATCAAGAACTAATTCAAATGGGCAATTCAAAAATGAATTAGCTGAAAATGCCCTTTGATATGAAAAAAAAATACAAAACTTCTAGAATTGGAAAACTAGTTACCATTACATGATTTACTTGTTTTATTATCTGAAAGAGATTAAAGTCTCTATCTAAATTATAAGTAATATTCTTGTACTTACTTTTTATGGTGTAAATCTTTGAAAATGTAAACTAGTCATATTATTTGAAATTATAATTAATTAATTTATTATTATTTGATGAGATTTTGATATTTTGAAAATGATTAAAAAAATATAGATTTTGAAAAAAAAAAAAGCACTTGCAATGAAGAACGAGAAGGAACAAGATTCAGAAAGAAAATGCCGATGTGGAGTCCAATTGATCAAAATATATAAGGTGGAGCTGATATGGATTCAATATATCTTAATATACCTTATTTAAAGAAATAAGTTTAAAATCACTCCTTTTACAGAATAAAGATTTTAAAATATCCCTTTAAAAGAAAAAAAAACTCAGTTAAAATTAGTAAACTTTTATTTAAGTCAAGTAGTTAATAATTAATTAAACAATATTAATTATAATTTTTAATGACTCAATGTATTATAGTTTAATACTAAAAAATTAATATTAATTAATTATGTAATAGTTTATATTGTCATATGTATATAAACTAATTAATACTTTATTAATAATTAGATTAAATAATTAGATTTATTTGTATTAATTATTAAGCTATTGCAATATTTATTACTTAAAATAAATTTTAACATTTATTTTTAATTTAAACAATTAATATATTAAAACAATATATATTAGTTTTAATATTTAAAATTTAAATATTTATATTATATTTTAATTAATTATATATTATAATTAAATTAGATTATTATTTAATTATAACAATTATTCTAATTTTAAATTAATAAGTAAAAATTTTAATTAATTTTTATTATACAAATAAATTAGAGTTAATATTTAAAATTGATATATATTATAGTATTAAATATAACTAGTAAATATTTAATAATAATTATTAAAATATTTGTTAAATATTTTGAAAATTAATAAATATAATTATTTATTTATTAGTTATATTAAATTAAAATCAATAATTCATATTAATATCTTTATTTTATTATCATACAAGCTTAATCATAATATAATGTATCTAATAATTATGGTTTGATTAATAAAATATATAATTATTACCCAATAATTGGGTTTAATAAATAAGCATATTGAACAAATAATTTTCTTAATAAAATTATAATCTATTAAATAATAATGATTCATTTTAATAATTTAATTAATTAAATATTAATTAAAACAATTAATTATTACTATATATAATAACTATATTATATAAGAATAATCATTTTAATAAAAATATTATAATTATTAAAATTATCATTTTAAATTAATTTAACAAAATAGCTTTATTTTCTAAAATTTTACTTATTAATTTTTGGAATATTAATAAATTTATATTATTTTATTCAAAATACGCTTGCATGAACAGAACCAATTGTTTTATGAAAAAACAAAATGTCATAATGTTTTGAAATAGATAATTGTTTAGATAGTGATAACTATTTCAACTTGATCCATAAGAAACAATTGTTTTGCAACAAAATAAAATGTCATAACAATTTGAAATAGATAATAGTTCAAATGGACATGACTATTTGAACTGATTCGGTAAACTAATTAATTTTTTAAATCTTCAACTTATTAATTTTTAGAATGTTAATATATTAGTATTATTTTATTCCAAATAAACTTGTATGAATAGAAACAATTGTTTTATAACAAAACAAAAGATCATAACGATTTGAAATAAATAATTGTTCAAACAATCATAACTATTTGAACTCACTCTGTAAACAAATTTATTTTTTAAAATCTTTTACTTATTAATTTTGGAATATTAATTAATTAGAATTATTAGTTATTATAATTTAATTAATTATAATTATATGTGAATTATTGGTTATTAAACCTACCTTTCATAAGCATTATTCAATAAGTATTATGAAGCCCTCAAACTGTTTACAAAATTTAGGTTTCTTTTATTTGATATTAATCTCAAAATGTCTCATAATTTTCCATCAAGTGTACCCTATTAACTTTTGTGGAAATCTAATATTCATTATTGCTTGATTAGTTGACTTTTTCTATTTTAGTTAAGTCTCTTATTTTTAGAATAATGATTTGGGTAATTATACCAAATCCATTAGTTATTTTTTTATTATGTGTAGAGAGTAAAATCTCTTCTTTGATTTGCTATTTGTGGGAAAACACTTATTTATAGTTGGTTGTAATCTTGTAATCTGTATATTTATATTTATATCTCTAGAATTAAGTATTTGTATCCCTAGAATTAA
This sequence comes from Durio zibethinus, assembly GCF_002303985.1. Next base: position 146,212 of record NW_019168126.1, read on the forward strand.
GGACAAAAAGTTAGGATAGACAATACCTTAATTATAGGATTAGTTTTAGGAAGATTTAGTTTCCTAGTTTACTCACTAGTTAGTTGTATATAAACCTAATGTGCTTGTATAATAAACTTATTAAATTATTAATATTAAAATAAAAATTAAATAAGTTTTAGATATAATATTAGTTATTTAAACTTTTAACAAGGCCTTATCACATGTAGGTGAAAAGGAAAGAAGCCTTCCACGTGACAAATTAGGAAAGGGCAACGAAAAGAAAGTCATGGCTCTCATACCATGTGGAAAAACTAAGAAATAAAATTGTGTGGAAAACTAAGAGTAAAACTAAATATATATTGAAAAACTGCTCATAAAAAATTATACAAGCAATTATGTGCTTGTATAATAAACTTATTAAATTATTAATATTAAAATAAAAATTAAATAATTTTTAGATATAATATTAGTTATTTAAACTTTTAATAGGCCCTTATCACGTGTAGGTGAAAAGGCAAGAAGCCTTCCACCTGACAAATTAGGAAAGGGCAACAGAAAGAAAGTCCTGGCTCTCATACCATGTGGAAAAACTAAGAAATAAAACTACGTGAAAAACTAAGAGTAAAACTAAATATATATTAAAAAACTGCTCGTAAAGAATTATAATATTATCTTGTAATATTAAAATAATGATTAATAATTATTTAAAGTTCAATTCAATTTTGTTAACTTCAGTAAACTTTTTTTTTTGTTAAAAATGGAGATATCCATTTTATAAGATTGAAAAGTAAATTAATTCAAACTAATTGTTGATGCAAATTTTCTTGGATAAGATTAATAACAATATAGGTCTTTAGTCTCCAATTTATTGGTGCAAATGAAATTCAATTAGAATTTTCATACAATTGAGTTAGATATTAAAGAATATGGAGAGAGAATTCAAATATTATTTTACATCAAGTTTTTTTTATTGTTGATTATTAAAACAATTAACTAAGGCTTGAAACTTTTATATGTATAACAATAAATTTAAGATATATGTATATCTCTTAAGTCTTATTGTGTTGTTTATAATTAAAATCTTAAACCATTTCATTAAAAAGGATATAATTTGAACTAACCAATATTAAAGTTAATCAAATGATTGTATAAAATAATTGATTTGGAAATAGAAACTAATAATTGGTCAAATGATGGAATTTTTTAGTAATAATTTGAATTATTACCCAACCCACTATCAAGCGTATAAGTTAAGTTTTATAATTGTTTTTTTAGTGATTAAAAAGGTCATTTTTAATTGATATTATCTATTTTAAGTAATTCAATAAAAATTAGATGAGAAAGTGAAGGATGAAATCAAGCAAGAGCTGCAGAACAGAATTTAAAATCGAAAGATATACAATGAAACACCAACTACCTTGCATTATCGGTACTTTTTTTCTTTTCGAATAACATATTGACATTATTCTTTGGAAAAACTTGGATTTCTTGAGGGAAGGAAATCACAAAATCTAATTGATGAGTTCGCATCTGAAGCCTGAGTAGCATTGGAAAACTTACCTTGATGTAATTCCTATGCTTCAAATGTCCTTTTTCTCATAAGGGATGAAAGGCTAGATCAAGCATCAATTGATAGTTTTATTGCAAACTAATAGTCTTGGCTCACATGATGTAACTTATGTTATATAAGATAGTTAATAATATTAATTAATGAAATATTATTATATAATTGTATTAATTATATATATTATTCTTATCAATTATAATAAAAATTATTATATGATCTGTAGCTCATTAATAATTATTATATAATAAAACAATAAGAATATAAATTATTAATATTATTGTTTAATTGAATAGATTATATTAATTATTAATATTATAAGAATTATTATAAAGATTATATAATAATTTAAAATCAATTAATTGGTTATATATTAAAATTAATATCGAGATAATATTGATCATAAATCTAATTGGTTTTTAATTAATTATTAATATTATAAATTAATATAATATTAATTATATAAATATATAATAATAATTAAGTAAAAATCTCTACTTAATTCAGTTAATATTATATATAGCTAAATAATTAGATTGCTTATAATTAAATTATAAATTATAACAATAATTATTTATAATTAATTAAATTTAATCTTTTAATTATTAGTTTATTTAATTAATAATTAATTATAATTAAATATATTCTAATTTATTTAATTTTTTAAATCTTTTAGTTATTAATTTTTAGAATATTATTACAATAGTATTATTTTATTTTTAATAAACTTGTATGAAAAGAAATAATTGTTTTATGACATAACAAAAGGTTATAATAATTTGAAATATATAATTGTTCAAATAGTCATAACTATTTAAACTAGTTTGGTAAACATATTTATTTTTTAAATCTCTTACTTATTAATTTTTGAAATATTAGTAAATTAGTTTTATTTTAATCCGAATAGGCTTGTATGATAAAAAACAATTGGTTTATGACGAAACAAAAGTTCATAATGATTTGAAATAGATAATTATTTAAATGGCTATAATTATTTGAACTAATTTGATAAACTAATTTATTTTTTAAATCCCTAACTTATCAATTTTTGAAATATTAATAAGTAATATTATTTTATTTCGAATAAGCTTTTGCGCACTGAAATAATTATTTTATGATAAAATAAAAGGTCATGATGATTTTAAATACATAATTGTTCAAATAGTCATAACAATTTTAACTTGTTCAGTAAACTGATTTATGTTTTTTAATTTCTTGCTTATTAATTTTTTAAATGTTAAATACCTTATTCCTTGTCTTACTCATCATCCCTAAATATTACTTAGATAAGCTAGGTTATTTTGTTAGAGATCGAGATGAACTCTCTTAGGCAATGATGAGATAAAACCCTCAGGCAAACAATTCCCTATTTTCTTTGACCTTCCTCTGACTTGATTTTCAATTGATAAGCAGATTCATAACAAACTGATGTGAACTTTGATTGTATTTGGCTTTCCATGGATGTAGGTATGAATAATATTAAAATCAATATAATTATATAAATATTTAAAAATCTAATTATGATACCTATTATTAATTTTTGAAATAATAATAAAAAACCAATTAGATTTATAAATCATAATTATTATCTATATGGCTTTTTTTATTTATAACAATTTGAAAGAGATAGTTGTTCAAATAGTAATAACTATTTGAATTGGTCATAATTATTTAAACTAGTTTGGTAAATGGATTTATTTTTTAAATCTCTTACTAATTCTTGAAATATTAAAAAATTAGCATTATTTTATTTCAACTAAGCTTGTATGTTGAAAAGCAATTGCTTTATGATAGAAAGAAAGGTAATAACAATTTTATTTAATAAGCTTGTATGTTGGAAAACAATTGTTTTATAACAAAACGAAAGGTAATAATGATTTGAAATAGATAATTATTCAAGGCCATAATTATTTGATCTAATTTGGTAAGCTGATTTATTTTTTATATTTCTTATTAATTTTTGAAATATTAATAAAGTAGTATTATTTTATTTTGCATAAGCTTTTATACTGAAACAATTGTTTTATGATAAAACAAAAGTTCATAACAATTTTAAATAGATAATTGCTCAAATAATCATAACTATTTGAACTTGTTTAGTAAACATATTTATTTTTTTCAAATCTCTTACTTATTAATTTTTAGAATGTTAATAAATTAGTATTTTTTTTATTTTGAATAATTTTGCATGAACAAAAAGAATTGTTTTATGAAAGCAAAAAAGGTCATAACGATTTGAAATAGATAATTGTTCAAATGGACATAACTATTTGAACTGATTTGATAAACAAATTAACTTTTTAAATCACTTGGTTATTAATTTTTAGAATATTAATAAATTAGTTTTATTTTATTTTGAATAAGCCTGTATGAACTAAAACAATTGTTTTATGACAAAACAAAAGGTTATAACAATTTTAAATAGACAATTATTCAAATAGTCATTGCTATTTAAATTTGTTAATATTAGTTTATAATATTAATTATTAGTTCATACAAGCTTATAAAACAATTGATTAATATTTGCCTTGTCTCAAATATCAGATTCTAAAAATTATCTATTTTAATTATCGATAATTTATCATAAAAGATCAAATATACATTTTAAAATATTTATGATTATTTTTAATAATTATTTAACAAAATTCATAAATTATATTATTATTTCATGGCTTATTTATTAATAAATATCCATAATTAAATAATAAAAATTAAATATTTTAATTTAAATATTTAAAATTTAAAATTTTTAATTATTAACATTCAAAAAATTAATAAGCAAAAGATATGAAAAAATAAATCTGTTTACCGATCAAGTTCAAATAGTTATGACTATTTGAACAATTATTTATTTAAAATCATTATGACCTTTTGTTTTGACAAAAAACAATTGGTTCAGTTCATACAAGCTTATTTAAAATAAAAATAATAGTAATTTATTAATATTCCAAAAATTAATAAGTAAGTGATTTAAAAAATGATTATGTTTACCAAATTAGTTCAAATAATTATGGCTATTTCAACAATTATCTATTTGAAATCAATATTACATTTTGTTTGGTCATATAACAATTGTTTTTTATCATACAAGCTTTATAATAAAATAATACTAATTTATTAATCTTTCAAACAGTTAATAAGTAAGAAATTTAAAAAATAAATTTATTTATCGAACCCGTTTAAATAGTTATGACTATTTGAACAAATGTATAGTTTAAATCAGTTATTTAAAACTTAAACCTTTTTTGTTCTGTCATTAAACAATTATTCATGTTCATACAAGCTTATTCGAAATAAAATAATACTAATCTAATAATACTCTGAAAATTAATAACTAAGAGATTTAAAAATTAAATTAGTTTGCTAAACTAGTTTAAATAGTTAAGACTATATGAACAATTATCTATTTTAAATTGTTATGATCTTTTGTTTTGTCATAAAACAATTTTTTCAATTCATACTAGCTTATTTAGAATAAAATAAAATGAATTTATTAATATTTCAAAAATTAATAAGAGATTTAACAAATAATTATGCTTACCTAACCAGTTCAAATAATTATGATTATTTGAATAATTATTTATTTCAAATAATTATGACCTTTTATTTTGTCATAAAACAAATGTTTTTGTCCATATAAGTTTGTTCGAAATAAATTAATACTACTCTATTAATATTTTAAAAATTAATAATAGATCTAAAAAATAAATCTTTTTAGATATCTATTAATTAATAAAAATCAATAAGTAAAATATTTAAATTAAAATCAATATTCAGATAATTAATAATAAATTATAAGTATTTATAATAATAATTATAACTAAGAAATAATTTAATTTATTAAAATTAACTTAATTAAGTTAATTAAAATTTATAAATAATAAATAAATACACTATAGAAATAGCTATAGTTTTTATTAATTATAAATTAATTGATAATTAAAATTATTTAATTAAATTAATTATAACTGTATAGATTATAACTAAGAATTTAATATTCTTATTTAATTATTATTATATATATTATTAGATAATTCAATTTGAATTAAATTTATTTATGATAAATTAGGTAGTAGTAGTTATAAGATCTCATGACAAATTTAAAGCTTTTATTCATAATATAATTATTAATCGGTAAATAGATTTAAATATTAATTTTTATGATTTATATTAATTTACAATTATTTATTAATTATGAATAAATTTATTAGATTGCTTATAAAATTATATAATTATATAATATAATTATATTACATAACAAATAGTTTTTTATTATAATTTATTTTTAATTAATAAATAATATTTGTGTTAATTGTAGCTATTTTGTTAAATATATATATTATTTGATTTATTAAGTAGCTAATTAAAAATTATTTATAACAACAAATATAGTTATGTCAATGCATTCAAATGTTCATAACTATTTGAATATTATTCTAATTTAAGTTTAAATTTGTTTAATTTTAAATAATAAAATACTAATATTTGAAATTTCTAAAAATTCCATCATTGGATAATTATTATTTATTCTCAAAAAATAACTATATTATTATCTTAATTAATTAAAATAATTAACTATCCTAATAATTATCTAAATTTATTATCAAAACTATTTATTTTTAATCTTTGTTAAATTATTATTTAATTAAATATAAAGTTAAGTATTACAATAATTGACTATTTCAATTAATAGATATTAAATTGTGTCATGAGAAAACAAAAAGTCATAACAATTTGAAATAAATAATTGTTCAAATAGTCATAATTATTTAAACTTATTTGATAAATTGATTTATTTTTTAAATCTCTTACTTATTAGTTGTTTGAATATTAATAAATTTGTATAATTTTATTTGAAATAAGCTTGTATAAATAGAAAATTTTGTTTTAGGACAAAACAAAAGGTTATAGCGATTAGAAGTAGATAATTATTCAAATAATCATAATTATTTATACTTGTTCAATAAACAGATTCATTTTTTAAATCTCTTATTAATTTTTAGAATATTAATAACATAGAATTATATTATTTCAAATAATCTAGTACAGACAGAAACAATTGTTTTGTGATAAAACAAAAGTTCATAATGATTTGAAATAAATAATTATTCAAACAGTCATAACTATTTGCACTGGTAAGACCAATTAATTCATTTTTTAAATCTATTACTTATTAATTTCAAAATATTGATAAATTAGTATTACTTTATTTTGAATAAGAATATATGAACAGAAACAATTATTTTATGGCAATACAAATGGTCATAATGATTTGAAATAAATAATTATTCAAATAGTTATAACTAATTGAACTGGTTTAGTAAACAGTTTTACTTTTTTAAATTTCTTACTAAACCAGTTTTACTTTTTTAAATTTCTTACTTCTTAATTTTCAAAATATTAATAAATTAATATTGTTTTATTCCAAACAAATTTATAATGTACAAAAACATTTTGTTTTATGACAAAATAAAAGAACATAATGATTTGAAATAGATAATTGTTTCAAATAGTCATAATTAATTTGAACTGGTTAGGCAAACTGAATTGTTTTTTAAATCTCTTGCTTATTAAGTTTTGAAATATTAATAAATTTGTTTTTACTTTATTCAAATAGTTCTAAGAAATGAAAATTTGTTTTACAACAAAACAAAAGGTTATAACGATTTGAAATAAAGAATTGTTCATATAGCCTTAAATATTTGAACTAGTTCAGTAACAAATTTATTTTTTAAATCTCTTAGTTACTAATTTTTAGAATATTATTATATTAGTATTATTTTATTTCAAATAAACTTGTGTGGATAGAAATAATTGTTTTATGAGATAACAAAAGGTTATAACAATTTGAAATATATAATTGTTCAAATAGTTATAACTATTTGAACGGTTCAGTAAATAGATTAATTTTTTAAATCTTTTATTAATGTTTGAAATATTAGTAAATTAGTATTATTTTATTCCAAATAGGCTTGTATGATGAAAAGCAATTGTTTTATGACAAAACAAAAGTTCATAACGATTTGAAATAGATAATTATTCAAATGGCCATAATTATTTGAATAATTTGATAAACTGATTTATTTTTTAAAACTCTAACTTCTTAATTTTTGAAATATTAATAAAGCAATATTATTTATTTTGAAAAAACTTTTATGTACTAAAACAATTGTTTTATGATAAAATAAAAGGTCATAATGATTTTAAATAGATAATTATTCAAATAGTCATAACTATTTGAACTTATTTTGTAAATAGATTTTTTTAAAATTTCTTATTAATTTTCTAAATTTTAATAAATTATTATTACTATATTTCGAATAAGCATGTATGAACTGAAGCAATTATTTTTTGACTAAACAAAAGATCAAAATAATTTGGAATAGATAATTGTTCAAATAGTTTAACTATTTGAACTGCTTCAGAAAGCACATTTATTTTTAAATCCTTATTAATTTTTGAAATAGTAATAAATTGGTATTATTTTATTCTAAATAATTTTGTATGAATAGAAACAATTATTTTATAATAAAACAAAATGTCATAATGATTTGAAATAAATAACAGCTCAAATAGACATGACTATTTAAAGTTGTTCGATAAACAGATTTATATTTTAAATATCTAACTTATTAATTTTTAGAATAATAATAAATTAGTATTATTTTATTCCAAATAAATTTGTGTGAATAGAAACAATTGTTTTATGACAAAATAAAAGATCATAAAGATTTGAAATATATAGTTGTTCAAATAGTAATAACTATTTGAACTTGTTCGGTAAACAAATTTATTATTTAAATCTTTTACTTATTAATTTTAGAAATATTAATAAATTAATATTATTTTATTTCGAATAAGCTTGTATGAATAGAAATAATTGGTTTATGAAAAAAAAATTGTCATAATGATTTGAAATAGATAATTGTTCAAATAGTCATAACTATTGAATGTGTTCAAAAAACATATTTATTTTTTAAATTTTTATTTATTAATTTTTGGAGTTTTAATAAATTTATATTATTTTATTCGAAATAAGCTTGCATGAACAAAACTAATTATTTTATGACAAAACAAATCATCATAATGTTTTGAAACAGATAATTATTTAGATAGTCATAACTATTTGAACTTGTTCGGTAAACAAATTCATTTTTTAATTCTCTTACTCATTAATTTTTGGTATATTAATAAATTAGAGCTATTTTATTTCAAATAAGCTTATGTTAACTGAAAAAATTATTTTAGTACAAAATAGAAGGTCACAATTATTTGAAATAGATAATTATTCAAATAATCTTGACTATTTGAACTTGTTTGGTAAACATATTTATTTTTTAAATCTTTCACTTGTTAATTGTCAAAATATTAATAAATTAATATTATTTTAATCCGAATAAGCTTATATGAACAAAAACAATTGTTTTATTACAAAACGAAAAGTCATAACAATTTTGTTTACAAAACTATTTCAAATAATTATGACTATTTGAATAATTATCTATTTCAAATTGTTATTACCTTTTGTTTTGTCATAAAACAAATGTTTTTGTTCATATAAGTTTGTTTGGAATAAAATAATATTAATTTATTAATATTTCAAAAATTAATACGTAAGAGATTTAAAAAATAAATCTGTTTGCCATACCAGTTCAATTAGTTATAACTATTTTACCAAATATTTTATTTAAAATCGTTATGACCATTTGTTTTATCATAAAATTATTTCTATTCATACAAGCTTATTCAAAATAACATAATTCTAATTTATTAATATTCCAAAAATTAATAAGTGAGAGATTTAAAAAATGAATCTGTTTACCGAACAAGTTCAAATAATTATGGCTATTTGAACAATTATCTAGTTTAAATTTCTATAACCTTTTGTATTGTCATAAAATAATTTTTTCTATTCATACAAGCTTATTTCAAATCTATTTACCAAATAATTTTGAATAGTTATGATTATTGGAACAATTATTTATTTCAAATCGTTATGACCTTTTGTTTTGTCATAAAACAATTATTTTTTTTCATATTAGCTTATTTGGATTAAAATAATATTAATTTATTAATATTTCAACAATTAATAAGTAAAAGATTTAAAAAATAAATATGTTTACCGAACAAGTTCAAATAGTAATAACTATCTAAATAATTATCTATTTCAATTCGTTATGACCTTTTGTTTCACCATAAACAATTATATCAATTCATATAGGCTTATTTGAAATAAAATAATACTAACTTATTACTATTCCAATAATTAATGAGTAAGAAATTTAAAAAATGAATCTATTTACCAAACAAGTTCAAATAGTTATGACTATTTGGACAATTATCTATTTCAAATTGTTATGACCTTTTGTTTTGCCATAAAACAATTGTTTTTGTTCATACAAGCTTATTTCAAATATAAATTTACTAATATTCCAAAGATTGATAAGTAAAAATGTATAAAATAAATTTGTTTTTTGAACACGTTCAAAATAATAATAACCATTTGAACAATTATCTATTTCAAATTGTTATGACCTTTTGTTTTGTCATAAACCAATTGTTTCTATTCATAAAAGCTTATTTGAAATAAAATAATACTAATTTATTAAAATTTCAAAAATTAATAAGTAAAATATTTAAAAAATAAATTTGTTTACCAAGTGAGTTCAAATAATTATGACTATTTAAATAATTATTTATTTCAAATCGTTATGATCATTTGTTTTGTAATAAAACAATTGTTTCTATTCATACAAAATTATTCAAAATAAAATAATACTAATTTATTAATATTTTGAAAATAAATAAGAGATTTAAAAATTATATTTGTTTATCGGACTAATTCAAATAGTTATGACTATTAGAATAATTATCTATCTTAAATCGGTATGATATTTGTTTCGTCATAAAACAATTATTTTTGTCCATACAAACTTATTCGGAGTAAAATATTACTAAACTAATAATATTTTAAAAATTAATAAGAGATTTAAAAAATAAATGTATTTGTTGAACCAGTTCAAATAGTTAAGACTATTATAATAATTATCTATTTCAAATCATTCTGACATTTTTTTTTAGTCATAAAATAATTGTTCAGTTCATATATGCTTATTCAAAATAAAATAATATTATTTTATTAAAATTCAAAAAATTAATAAGCAAGGAATTAAAAAATAAATTTGTTTACCGAATAAGTTTAAATAGTTATGACTATTTAAACAATTATCATTTTAAAATCGTTATGACCTTTTGTTTTATCATAAAACAATTGTTTCATTTCATAAAAGCTTATCCAAAATAAAATAATATTACTTTATCAATATTTCAAAAATTGAGAAATAATATTACTTTATTATTATTTCAAAAATTAAGAAGTTGTAGATTTAAAACATAAATCATTTTATCGAATCAGTTTAAATACTTATGGCCATTTGAACAATTATCTATTTCAAATCATTTTGAACTTTTGTTTTGTCATAAAACAATTGTTTTTCATCACACAAGCCTAATTAGAATAAAATAATACTAGTTTATTAATATTTCAAAAATTAATAAGTAGGAGATTATCTATTTACTGAACTAGTTCAAATAATTATGACTATTTAAACAATTATATATTTCAAGTCATTATAACTTTTTGTTTTGTCATAAAACAATTATTTATGTTCATATAGGCTTATTCAAAAGAAAATAATACTAATCTAATAATATTATGAAAATTAATAATTAATAGATTTGAAAAATAAATTTATTTGTTGAACCAGTTCAAATAGTTAAGGCTAAATGAATAATTATCCATTTCAAATCATTATATTCTTTTATTTTGTCATGAAACAAATGTTTTTTGTTAATATAATTTTTGTTTAGAATAAAATAATATTATTTATTAATATTTTGAAAATTACAAGGAATATCTAATTATATTTATATAGTATTTATATTCAAAATAAAACAACTATTTGAATATTATTCATCTTATTCTTATTGTTATATTCTTATAATTAGCAATTTTATTTACATTTAAATTATTCAAATATTATAATAAATTATTATTAATTTGTTTACAATGACCAATATTTATTAAATTATTTTAATATTGTTATTTATTTAAGCAATATTTTAAATATAATAATAATATTAATTTAAGTAATATTAAATTGTAACATTTAAATATAATTAACAAATAAATTATAGTTATAATTAAATGTTAAATATTTTTAAATCTCATTTCATAAGTTACTATTTTGATGTGGCTCTTTATAAAGTCATTGTCCTATACTTTCTTTGGAAATAACATCCTTAAAAAAAAAGGTTCATGATGAAGTAATCTTGGAAGGACCAAGTGAGTCAGCTGAGATTGCGAAAGCAATTATTATTGAGTGCATGCCAAAACCCTTCAAAGGAAATTATTCTAATTTAATATTAATTATAATAGTTATTCAAATAATATTTTAATTTATTAAAATATAATAAATTCATATATTAAATTAATAATTAATTAATTTTATTAAATATTAACTATTAATAACGTATATTTGAATAACTATTATAATTAATATTAAATTAGAATAATTTCCTTTGAATATGTGTAATTAATACATAATCATATTAAATTATTATAATCATGATTACAATTCAATATCATAATATTGAATTAATAATAATTCAATATTATTAAATATTATTTAATATATAATAAAAATTTATATTTAATAAATTAATAATTAAATAAAGATAATAATAATTTATTTAAATAATAATTCATGATTAATAAATTATTTATTTTAGATATTATTTTATTTAATTTTAATAATCAATTTAAAATATATTAATAGATAATTAAATATAATACAAGCTATTTCTATTAATTTATTTTGGATGATTTAAATAAGTCAAAACTATTGCAATTATTTAAATTAAAAATAATTAATTAAGTAAATAGATAATAATTAATTAATTAAATATAAAACTAAATAATTATATTATTATAAATATATTATTAACTTAATTATTAATAAAGTATTAATTAGTATTTAATTGTAATTATTTAAATTTATTATATAACAATATTATTAGGATAATTTTAATCTATTATAATTTATTTAATAATTATAATTAATATTTTAATCTTTATTAAATAATAATTTATACATTTAAATAACTAATATTTAAATGTTCAAATAGTCATAATTATTTAAACTTGATCGATAAAAATATTCATTTTTAGTATTTGTTAATTTGTATTATAATTCAAATAATTACGTATTAATAAGAAAGAGATTTATTTGTATTAGTTATAATCCTTATTAATTATAATTAATTATTAATATTTATTATAATTATAATATAAAATTAATATATGTTAAATTTTAATTGGATTATTAAATATATTAATAATATTAATTTAATATTATTAATAATTTATTCAATAGCCATTAATAATATTGTTAATTATTAATACAATTATTAATTAATGATTCTTAAAATTTTTTAGTACATACAAGCTAATTTGAAATAGTATAATATAATTTTATTAACATTCAAAAAATTAATAAGCAAGAAATTTTAAAAAATAAATCTGTTTATCGAACAAGTTCAAATAGTTATAACTATTTGAACAATTATCTATTTAAAATCATTATGACCTTTTGTTTTATCATAAAACAATTTTTCAGTTCAATAATAATTTATTGTTTATTATTATCTAAATTAATTTATTTACTATCTCGAATAGAAAAAATTATTTTATGACAAAACAAAAGATCATAACAATTTGAAATAAATAATTATTCAAATAGTCATAACTATTTGAACTTGCTCGGTAAACAGATTTATTTTTTAAATCTTTTACTTATTAGTTTTTGGAATTTTAATAAATTAGTACTATTTTATTTCAAAAAAGCTTTTATGACTAGAAACAATTGGTTCATGACAAAATAAAAGGTCATAACGATTTGAAATAAATAATTCTTCAAATAGTCATAACTATTTGAACGTGTCCAGAAAACATATTTATTTTTTAAAATTTTACTTATTAATTTTTGGAATATTAATAAATTTAAATTATTTTATTCGAAATAAGCTTGCATGAACAAAGCCAATTGTTTTATGACAAAACAAAAGGTCATAATGTTTTGAAATAGATAATTGTTCAGATAATCACAACTATTTGAATTTATTTGGTAAACATATTCTTTTTTTAATTCTCTCACTCATTAATTTTTGGACTATTAATAAATTAGTATTGTCTTACTTCAAATAAGCTTATATGAATTGAAACAAGTGTTTTATTAGAAAAGAAATGGTCATAATGATTTGAAATAGATAATTATTGAAATATTAATGACTATTTTAACTGGTTTGGTAAATATATTTATTTTTTAAATCTTTTACTTATTAATTGTCAAAATATTAATTAGTTAATATTATTTTAATTCGAATAAACATGTATGAATAGAAATAATTATTTTATGACAAAATAAAAAATCATAACATGTTGAAATAAATAATTACTCAAATAGCCATAATGATTAGAACGTGTTCGATAAACAGATTTATTTTTAAATCTTTTACTTATTAATTGTCTTAATATTAATAAATTTGTATTATTTTATTCAAAATAAGCTTAGATGAATAGAAAAAATTCTTTTATTACAAAACAAAAAGTTATAGGTATTTCAAATAGATAATTATTCAAATAGTCCTAATTATTTAAATTTGTTTAGTAAACAAAGTCATTTTTTAAATCTCTTTATTATTAATTTTTGGATTATTAATAAATTAGTATTATTTTATTTTGAATAAGGTTATATGAACTAAAACAACTCTTTTATGACAAATCAAAAGGTCATAACGATTTGAAATAGATAATTATTCAAATTGTCATGATTATTTGATCTAGTGTGGTAACATATTTTTAAAATTTTTTACTTACTAATTGTCAAAATATTAATAAATTAGTGTTATTTTAATACAAATAAGATTGTATGAATAGAAACAATTGTTTTACAACAAAACAAAAAGTCATAATGATTTGAAATAAATAATTGCTCAAATAGTCATAACTATTTAAACTAGTTTGATACATAGATTTATTGTCTAAATCATTTATTAATTTTTGAAATATTAATAGATTAGTATTACTTTATTTCAAATAAACTTATATGAATAAAAACATTTGTTGTATGACAAAACAAAAAGTAATAAGGATTTGAAATATACAATTGTTCAAATAGTATAATTTTTTGAGCTGGTTAGGTAAATAAAATTATTTTTTAAATCTCTTACTTATTATTTTTTGAAATATTAATAAATTCATTTTATTTTATTTTGAATAAGCTAGTATGAATTGAGAAAATTGTTTTATGACAAGACAAAAGGTCATAATGATTTGAAATAGAAAATCGTTCATATAGTCTTAACTATTTGAAATGGTTCGGCAAACAAATTTATTTTTTAAATCCCTTAATTATTAATTTTTGGAATATTATTAGATTAGTATTGTTTTATTTTGATTAAGCTTGTATAAACAAAAATAATTGTTTTGTGACATAACAAAAGATTATAATGATTTGAAGTATAGAATTGTTCAAATAGCCATAACTATTTGAACTGGTTCGGTAAACATATTCATTTTTTAAATCTCTTATTAATTTTTGACAGATTAATAAATTATTATTATTTTATTTCAAATAATCATGTATGATAAAAAACAATTGTTATATGACCAAACAAAAGGTGATAGCGATTTGAAATAGATAGTTGCTGAAATGATCATAATTATTTAAACTAATTTTGCAAATAGATTCACTTTTTAAATCACTTACTTATTAATTTTTGGAATATTAATAAATTAGAATTATTTTATTTTGAATAAGCT
The DNA here is from genome assembly GCF_002303985.1 of Durio zibethinus. The sequence continues at coordinate 161,640 of NW_019168126.1, forward strand.
TGTATGAACTAAAACAATTATTTTATGACAAAAAATCATAATGATTTTAAATAGACATTGTTTAAATAGTCGTAACTATCTAAATTTGCTCGATAAACAAATTTATTTTTTTAAACTCCTGCTTATTAAATTCTTTTTATTTTGGATAAGCTTTTATGAATTGAAACAATTGTTTTATGTCAAAACAAAAGGTCATAACGATTTTATAAAAATAATTGATCAAATAGTCATAACTTTGTAAACTTGTTTGGCAAACAAATTTATTTTTTCAAATCTTTTGCTTATTAATTTTCCAAATGTTCATAAATTTGGATTATTTTAATTTCCAAATAAGCTATAAGACATGAAACAAAATATTTTATGACTAAACAAAAAGGTTTGAACTATTTGAAATAGATAATTATTCTAATTGTTTTTACTATTTGAACCGATTTAGCAAACATATTTAATTTTTAAATCTCTTATTAATTTTTGAAATATTATTAAATTAGTATTATTTTTAATCAAATAGGTTTCTATGATTAGAAACAAATGTTTTATGACAACAAATATTTTAATGATTTGAGATTGATAATTGTTCAATAGTCGTAATTATTTGAACTGGTTTGGTAAATAGATTTATTGTTTAAATCTGTTACCAATTATTTTTGAAATATTAATCAATTAGTATTATTTTATTTTGAATAAGCTTGTATGATAAAAAAACAATTGTATTATGACAAAATAAAAGGTCATAATGATTTGAAATTGATAATTATTTTAATTGATTTGGTAAACAGATTTTATTTTTTAAATTTTTTATTAATTTAGGAAATATTAATAAATTAGTATTATTTTATTCCATCTAAGCTTGTATTAACTGAATCAATTGTTTTATGACAAATTAAAATGTTATAATGTTTTTAAATAGACAATTGTTCAAATAATAATAACTATTTGAACTTGTTTGACAAACAGATTTATTTTTTAAATTTCTTTCTTATTAATTTTCTAAGTGTTAATAAATTAGTATTAATTTATTCTAAATAAGCTTGTATGAATTGAAACAATTGTTTTATGACTAAAAAATGGTCAAAATGATTTGAAGTATATAATTATTCTAATAGTCTTAACCATTTGAAATGATTCGATAGATAAATTTATTTTTTAAATATTATGAAATTAGAATTATTTTAATATGAATAAGCTTGTACAAACAAGACAATTGTTTTAGGACAAAAGAAAAGGTCATAACAATTTGAAATAGATAATCATTTATATAGTTTTAACTATTTGAATTGGTTCGGTAATTAGATTTATTTTTTAATTTTTTTGGTTATTAAGTTTTGAAATATTATTAAATTTGTATTATTTTATTTCGAATAAAATAGTATAAATAGAACAAATTATTTGATGATAAAATAAAATATTATAATGATTTGAAATAGATAATTATTCAAATAGTCAAAACTATTTGAAATGGTTTGGTAAGCAGATTTACTTTTTAAATCTCTTACTGATTATATTTAAATGTTCAAATTAATTTATCGTTAAGATACAATAAATTTATAAATAATAATTATTAAATAATTATTATAAATATTTTATTAGTTTAATTAATATTATATTATTATTTTACTAATTACTAAATCTATACAATTATTTAAATATAATATTAATTAAATATAATATCATGAATAGCTTATATAGTCAAAATTGTTTATATTATTATAAATTATATCTAACAGTTATTTATATTTTATTATAATTCTTATATTTATATATAATAATATATAGACTTAATAGTTATAAACTATATTAATTATAACAATATAGTTATCTAAATTTATTTAATTACTTAATAATTAATAATATTAATTTAGTTATTAAATTATTTAAAATTTAAATAATAATTAAATATTGATTTCAAATATAATTAATTTATATATAAAAATAGTTTCATTATGTTATTAAAATAATAATCAATATATATTCTTAAATTATATATATAATAATTTATTATTTTATAAATTAAGTTATAAATATTAGTTTTTATTAAATTATAATAAATAAGAATTATATAATGTTTTATAAATAAATAATATAATACTAAATTTTTATTTATTATAAATATTATAATTAATATAATTACATATTTATTATATATAATTATAATATATAATAAACATAATATTAATTAATAATTGTATAGATTTAGTAATTAGTAAAATAATAATATAATATTAATTAAACTAATAAAATATTTATAATAATTATTTAATATTAATTATTTCAAATAATATTAACTATAATAATTATTATAAATATTATTAAATATTTAATATTTAATATTCAATATATATAATAATATTATTATAATATTTATATAACTATTAAGAATTAAGTATTAATATCCAATTTATAAATTAATAATAAATAATATTAAGATTTCATATTTAATTATAGCTAACTTATTACTATTCCAAAAATTAATGAGTAAGAGATTTAAAAAATGAATCTATTTACCAAACAAGTTCAAATAATTATTAATTTTCTGAAGTTATAATATAATATAAATCATATTATATAAACTATATTATATTATAATTAGCTTATAATTATTTAATAATAATTAAATTGTATTAATTTATAATTAATAATTTAAAATATAAAAAGTAATAATTTATAATCTTATTATAAATATTAAGAGATTATAATTACTTTAAATATTATAAATATTATTATTATTTAATTATCTATTTAAGTTATTTAATACTTAACTTATATTAAAATAATTAATAAAATATTTATTTAGTTTATATTTTAATAATTTATATTTAATAATAACTAATGTATAATTAATAAAATTTATAATATTATTAATATATTAATTTTATAATTATGTTCAAATAGTTATTAAATTTAATAACAATATTAAATAGATAATTAAGTTATTAATTATTAAATATTTTTAATATTTGTTAATTTATTAACATTTTATTTGTATTACTTATTAATTATATTTAATAATTAAGATTGTTAATTATTAATTAAGTTTAATATAATTATTATAATAACTAATTTTAAATTTATAATAAATATTAATTAAAATTGTCATAATTTTTAATATTAATCAATAAAACAGATTTTATCATTAATTATATTTAATTCATATAATTAAATATAAATTACTAATATTTATAACATTATAAATAATGTTATTTTTAATAACATTATAACAATTGTGATTTAATTATATTATTATTAATTTAATTAGTATGGATATATTATTGTAACTAGCTTATAATAAATTAATATACAATTATTTATTAATAATTAATATAAATTTATATTATACTATAATTCTTAGTTATAATATAATCATTTTAATTTGCCATAGCTTTCATTAAAATTTTCTCAAAATCCACTGTTTTTATTTTTTCTCTACAGTAGCTACAAACCAACAGCAGTTATCCACCATCGTTATTGGCATCCACATTAACAAGAGCTCATGGCTTTCTATTTTTGTCATATATTTTTGCATTAGTAGATATTCAAACCGACTCTAATGATGAATTTCTGGTGGAATGCAATCATATGCAAAATCAATTCGCAATCAAGGAAAAATAGTCATGGGGTATCAACCTACCATTGGGCGTTTCCTTTAATTTAATAGCTCCAGTTTTTGAAGTTTATTCTAGCAAAAAAAAATAGCATCATGAAAAATGAATTTGAAATACTACATATTTATAAGTTCTTCTCTATCATTTAATCCTACTGTTTGCTCAAGAAAATAGGGGAAGAAAAGTTGATGGTTAATTAATTATTAATAATTATTATAATGAATAACTTATTATATAATATTCTTTAATAAGTTAATTTTTATTAATGTTTAATAAATGTTTTAAACATTTTAATTATTGTTGTTAATTTATAGTATAAATATTAATTTATTCATAATTTATTATTATAAATTAATATTATATTTATAAATAATAGTTATTATTTAATATTTATTTAATATCTAAAATATTGCTTCATATTATATATAATTCTATTATTTGTTAATTAAAATTATAAATGTATAATAAAATTATTTATAATTTGATCGTATCCGTTGAATAATTAATAGAAAATAAATAATTAAATATAGTTTTAATATGATTAGTTGTCATAATCGTTATGACATACCTAGTCAAATTACATGCATAACAATATTTGACATGATCCAATAATTTCTTGTAGGTCCTGATCGGCTTTAATTAAGACTGAGTATGTCTCCCTTGAATATATGAACAAGTTCTGTACAACAAATGGCTCAACATAATGTCCATCAGTTTCAAAAACTATCATATTATGGCCCTGCATAAAACAATTTGCATTCAGATTTAGTAATAGAAAAAATGTGAACCAGTTGATAATCTTATTACAAGCATGGTAGAGTTGTGGAAATGTTGAACTGAAAAACGCAAAAGAATTACCTCAATTTGGTTTAAATAAATTATTTTTAAAATTTTTACTAATAAATATTAAAATAAATTTATTAGTTTATTAATAAAATCTTATTACTAATAATAAATAAACTTATTCTAAAATAATTATTAATTATGGCTTGAAAAGGATTCTGATATTAGTTTTAATATCAGAACAATGGAATCTGTGAAAAAATTAAGTGCTTGAAAAATCAACTCTCTCCCGATATATATTTTATGATTATTTTGTCTTTATCTCAACGAACAGATCAAATCAGGAATTCATTTCATTTTTCTGGTATTCAATCGGATTGGAATATGGAATATCATAATAATGGTAGAAATTGAATTATTATTTTTTTTTTTGATATTCTATACAAAACTCCATAAGGCTAAATGGCATTTATCAATTCTTTTATGTAGCTGTTTGTTATAAATATAAATTAAAATTTGAGTATAATTTTTCTTCTTCCGTTCATACGCATTTCATACATTCCATATATATTATATGGTATATGGAGTTAGATAAAATTTCATGTGATTCAGTAAACAGAATAGAAATTCAATTCCATCATTATTAGATCGATTCATATGATTCGATGAAGAATGAGAAAAGAATGGGATTTTTTTGATAAATGGGAAATTCAAAATGCTCGGGAATGAAAATGGGGAAATGTATACAATACCTGGGTTGAATCAGATACAATTTGAAGGATTTTGTGGGTTCATGGATCGGGGCTTAACAAAAAAACTTGATAAGTTTCCAAAAATTAAAGATACAGATCAAGAAATTGAATTTCAATTATTTGTGGAAACATATCAATTGGTGGAACCTTTTATAAAAGAAAGGGATGCTGTATATGAATCATTCATAGATTCTTTTGAATTATATGTATCCGCGAGATTAATTTGGAAAACCAGTAAGGATATGCAAGAACAAACAATTTTTATTGGAAACATTCCTTTAATGAACTCCCTCGGAACTTCTATAGTAAATGGAATATACAGAATTGTGATCAATCAAATATTGCAAAGCCCCGGTATCTATTATCGATCAGAATTGGATCCTAACAAAATTTTGATCTATACTGGTACCATAATATCAGATTGGGGGGGGAGGTTCGAATTAGAGATTGATAGAAAAGCAAGGATATGGGCTCGTGTAAGTAGGAAACAGAAAATATCTATTCTAGTTCTATCATCAGCTATGGGTTCGAATCTAAGAGAAATTCTAGAGAATGTTTGCTACCCTGAAATTTTCTTGTCTTTTCTGACCGATAAGGAAAAAAAATTAGATCAAAAGAAAATGCCATTTTGGAGTTTTATCAAAAATTTTCTTGTGTAGGCGGGGATCCAGTATTTTTCTGAATCGTTGTGTAAGGAATTACAAAAGAAATTCTTTCAACAAAGATGTGAATTAGGAAGGATTGCTCGACAAAATATGAACCAGAGACTAAATCTTAATATACCTCAAAACAATAAATTTTTGTTATCGCGAGATATATTGGTAGCTATGGATCATTTGATTGGAATGAAATTTGGAATGGATACACTTGACGATATGAATCATTTGAAAAATAAGTGTATTCGTTTTGTAACGGATCTTTTACAAGATCAATTCGGATTGGCTCTGGTTCGTTTAGAAAATGTAGTTAGAGGAACTATATGTGGAGCAATTAGGCATAAATTGATACCGACTCCTCAGAATTTGGTAACTTCGACTCCATTAACAACCACTTATGAATCCTTTTTCGGATTAATAAGATTAATAAATAATTATATTTATTTAATTATAATATAATTAATTAATTGTTGCTTTTTTTAATAATAAATATAATAAAATAATAATAATTTAATAATATTATTGAATTATTTTATAATGAACTAATACTAATTTTATTAGTTAATATAATAAAATTATTTTAATTGATTTTTATTAAAGTAAATAGATTAGTTATTTAAATTAGTATATTAATTATAATTTAATAATTTAGTATTAATTATTATAATAAATTATAATCAAGTTAATATTAAATTAATATATCATAATATTTATAAATAACAATTATTTATTTATTTATTTTAATAAATTATTAGATATTATTGCAAATAATAATTATAAATAGATCTAATCCAAATTTCATATAATAACTAATAGTCATTATTATAAATAGTTGTATATTTATATTATAATTTTATAATATAATATATTATATTAAGGTAGATAATAAACTGTTATCAATTATTGTTTATATAATATAGTTAATATAATATTATAAATGAATAATTTTAGTATATAATATTAAATTGAAATAATTATTATTTAAATAATATAAGTTAATAAGAGATTATATAAATAATTACTTAATAACATTATAAATTGTTTATAATATATATTTTTAGTAAATACTAATAAATTATTAATTAAAATATCAATATTAGTATTTATTTTAAAATAAATAATTACTAAATTAAATAAAAAAAATTAATAAATTATATATTATTTATAATTATATAAATATAAATTTATAATATATATAAATTATCAAGTAAATTATTAATTACTATTATTATTATTTATACTTGATATTATACTATAAATTACTAAGTTTGACTATAATTGTTTATATATAAAAATAAACAATTATAATTAAATTATATATTTTTAAAGTCCCCTTTCTATTTATATAACTAGTTATTCTTAAATAACAATACAAATTATTATATAAATTATTTATATATAAAATAATTATATTATTATAATATATTTATAATAATTAATTAAAAATACATAAAATAAATTTATTTAATATAAAATTATTTTATATATTATAACATTAAATTTTCTGATTATTATGCTATTAATTAATTAAAATTTTATTTAATTATAAATCTAACTAAGCTTGTATGAACAAAACAATTTTTTACATTAAATGAAAAGGTCATAATAATTTGAAATAGGTAATTGTTCATAGAGTCTTAACTATTCGAATTGGTTTGGCAATTAGATTTATTTTTTAATTTTCTTAGTTATTAAGTTTTAACGATTATTATTAATCCGAGATTATTATTAGATTATTTCATATAATACTAATAATAATAATTTAATTATTAATTATTAAATCTAATTAATTTAATAATTCCTTTTTAATATCACGTACAATATTTTTAATAAAATTATTTTATTATAATTAAAATAGTTTATTTTTTTATCATAAAATAATTCTTTTAGTTCATAAAAGCTTATCCAAAATAAAATAATATTACTTTATTAATATTTCAAAAATTAAGAAGTTGGAGATTTAAAAAATAAATCAGTTTATCAAATTTTAATATTATTTTATAAGTTATCTATACTATTTATTATTAAAAATTATACTTAATTTTTATAAGTATAATCAAATAGTTATTAATTTTTATGATAAAACAAATTATTTATATATTATAATATAATATTATTTTATATTATAATCATATTAATAGTTTAATCATATTAGTATTGTTGATATTATTAATTTTTTAATAGTTTAAAATTTAAACTAAATGTGTTAATATAACCATCATTTAATAAAAAATTGTTTATTTATTAATATAGTATTTATATCATATTTTATTGTTTAACAATTAACATAATTATAATAGTTAATTATAATTATAATAATGTTAATGAATAAGCTTGTTATGCATGTAATTTGACTAGGTATGTCATAACGATTATGACAACTAATTGTATTAAAACTATATTTAATTATTTATTTTCTATTAATATTAAATAATTATACTACTTATAATTATTTTATGATTGCATACTTTTATGATATAATGATATAACTAAACATTAGTTTAATTTAATAGTTAATTTTATTTATAAATTACTATAAAATAATTAATATAAATTATATTATAATAAATATTAAATTATCCTTTGTTTTGTAATAATTATACAAATAATTATTATAAATATTTTTATTATAATAAAATAAATTATATAAGTTATATACTATTATTTTAATGTTTTAATAATATAACATATATTATTATTTATAATAGTTAATTAGATATTAGTTTAATAATAAAATAATTATTGTTATTAATAATTAATTATAATAACAATAATTATAATAATATATTATAATATTATATTGTTATATAATTTATTAATAATTATTTATTATTTAATAAATTAATTATTTTATTATAATAATATATATTTCATTTATAATATATAAATTAAAAATTAATTAAAATATAATTATTGATATTTTCATTATTATTATAATGAAAATATAGTCTTAAATATATTTTAAATAATATATAAATTTTAAAATATATATTATTAAAATGAATATATTCTTATTAATCAATAATTTTATAATAATAATTTAGATAACTATTTTAATTCTAATCATATCATATGAATAGATTTAAATATTTATAATATTTGAGATTAATATTTTATAATAATCATTATTATTAAATTGTATTATGAATTGATATTAATATTAACTTTATTGATTAATAAGTATATATTCATTTTAATAATATATAATTTAGTAAATAAGTGATGTGAAATATATAACCATAATTTAACTATTTGAACATATTGATAATAATTAATTATCATATCTAGTTATGACTAAAATGTTTGTTATTAATTAACATTTTTAATATAACAATAAATTTGAATAATAATGTTGTTATAATTATTAATAACAATATATTAAACTTAATTAATTTAATTGTTACTTAAAATAAATAGCATAATTAATTATTTATAATAATAATTTAATTAAATATTTATATTTTAATTAATTCAAATAATTGTTAATAGATTCATATTAATATCTTTATGAAGTATTATATATTAATTAATATTATTTAATAGATTATTAGTATTTAATCAAATTTATTATTAATGTTTAAATATATATTAGTTTACAATATTTATTAATATAATTATTATTTACAAATTATAAATATAAGAATTAAATATATTATAATAATTTATTAATTTATGAAAACATGAATAATTGTTGCTTTATGTTATTAGCTGTGTAAATGTATTAATAAATTTAATTAAAATTCTAATACTAAAAATATTTTAATACTAAATTTGTTTAGTATTAATTATATAATTAAATTAATTTAATTTATATAATTAAAATTTATCTTATATAATTAATTAATTATTAATTAATTAAATTAATAATTTTATTTATATAATTAAATACTTATTTAATTTAATAATAATTTTTACTAATATTTATAATGATTAGTAATAAGGAAATTATTTATTTTAGTTAATTATATTTATATTATAAATAAGTATTTAATTATAATTAAATTAAATAACAATTGGTTCAAATAAATTATCTATTTATATAAGTATTAATATATTAATATTATTTACTTATAAATTTACAATTATAATGTTAATAATTTGTTAATAATAATTTATAATACTATTAATAATATGTTATAAAAAATAATATTATAATATAATAATTATATTAAAATAATTTAAAACTTATAATGTTTAGTTAATATTTATGAAAGAATTATTAAATAATATAATTATCATTAATTTATAGTATTAAATTACATTATAATTTATTTATTTAGTATAAATATTAATATATTATAAATATTATTAAATTAATTAAAAATACTAAAATATTTTTAGTAATTTAATCAATTATTTATTAATTTACTAAATTTAATTAAATATTAATTAATATTTTAGTAATAATAATTAACATAATTATTAAAAGATAAAGGTAATATTATGTTTTATAACAATGAATATAATAGTGATTTAATATCATAATATTTTTAATTAAATTTGTTTAATAATGATAATTATTATGTTAATAATAATTAATATTAATATAATTTATTAATTTTAAATTTGTTTAATTAATAATAAGTATTAGTTTATTGATAATAAATTATAGAATAATATTATAATAACATTAGAAATCTAAGATAATTAATAATATTAATTATAATAATAATTAAATAAATTATATTAATATAATTATTTATTGAATAGATTATAATTTGTATATTATTTTATTATCTAATTTATTATAAATTAGATATAATTTGACTTTTGGTTTAATTAAATTAGTATTATTATATTTATTATTATATTAATAATTTTAGTTATATTAAATAATAAGTATAATATAATTAATTAATTATAATTATTATATATAATAATTTATTTATAAAGTATAAATTTATATTAATAGTTTAATAATTATAACTTTAAGTTTAAATATCATATAAATATTTTATTATTATATAATAATATTAATAATTATATAAATTGATAGTTATATAAATTAATTATATAACTTAATTAATTGGTTATTATTATATATATCATTAAATAGTAAGTGATAATTGGTTATTATTCATAACAATTGTTCCTGTTTGTGCAAAATTATTTAGAAAAAATTAATACTAAACAGATTAATAATACTGTAATTTGTTATTACTATTAATAATTAATAAATTATTAATTCATTATTAACTTATAATAATGAACTAATAAATATTAATCATAACTTATAATATTTTATAATTAATATATTAAGCACATAATTTTATTCATTATTAACTTATAATCTTTGAACAATTATAATATTAAGTTTATAATGAGCAATAATATTAAGTTAATATTATTATAATTAATTATAAGTTAATTTGATAATTTATTAATACAAAAAATAAATAATCAAATATCAAATTAATTAATTTTAAAAACAAAATGATTATAATAGTATCAACTATTATTAAATAAATTGATAATAAATAAATAATTAATTAATTATCTATATTATCTAATAAAATGTAAACAATTTGAATATTTTAATAACTTATTTTATTATCATAGTTAACTATTATTACTAATATCATATATTTAACATTTATTGAATTTTTATAATATAAAAATTTTATGGCAATTTTGTTATAATTAATAATTTAATTATAGATAATATAATAATTATAATTACAATTATTGTAACTAATATTTTGTTATTATAAAAAACAATTTATTCAAATATTGTTTATATTATAAAAATGAACTTATTAATATGTTTTAATATGATATATTTTAATATTATCTATTCAAATAATTATTCATTTAAATAATCAATTAAATAATAATTATGATTATTTGATTAATAATCAATTTAAATTATTATATTTTTCATATTTAATTTATTACTATAATAATATTAATTATAATTAATATTTATAATTATTTATAACAATTATATAATATGAAAATTATTATATTATATAATTATAATATTAACTTAATTATACATTTAATTAGTATTATAAGATATTGTTATTATTATATTATTTATTATTATAGTATAATATAAGTATATAATATATAAATAATAGTTATTATACTAATAATAAAAATACTTTAATAGGTTAAATATTAATTATAATTATTATAATATTATCTATATTATTAATTTATATTAATTATTTTATAAATTAATTTAATAAATTTGTTTATTATAAATATACAAATTTATTTATTATTAAATACATTAAAAATATTAATTAATATATACATTATTTGGCTATTGATAATAAATAATATAAATGTTATTAACTATTTCAATTTGTTTGGTAATTATCTAAATATTAGTTTGATAAATTATAAATAACTATTATTCAATTGCTTAATAAAATTAATATTATTATATAATTAAATTAATAATATTATTATTATAATAAATATTTAATATTATATAATATTATATAATTAAATAAATTAAATATATTATAATGATAAACATTTACTAATTAATTATTATAATTTTAACTATTATGTTTAATTTATTAACTATTATTATATCTATTAATATTAATATTATATTACAGATTATTATTAAATAGTCATAACTAATTTTATATATGTAATATCAATTGAATTATTAATAAAATTAATAAACTATAATTAATATAAACAATAATATTAATAATAAATTTATTGATATTTCATAAATTTTTTATTAATAAGTAGGAGATTTGAACAATTATCTATTTCAAATTGTTATGACCTTTTGTTTTGCCATAAAACAATTGTTTTTGTTCATACAAGCTTATTTCAAATAAAATAATATAAATTTACTAATATTCCAAAGATTAATAAGTAAAAATATATAAAATAAATTTATTTTTTGAACACGTTCAAAATAATTATGACTATTTGAACAATTATATATTTCCAATTGTTATAACTTATTATTTTATCATAAAATAATTATTTATCTTTATACAAGCTTATTCGAAATAGAATAATACTAATTTAGTAATATTATGAAATTTAATAACTGATAGATTTAAAAAATAAATTTGTTTACCGAACTAATTCAAATAGTTATTAATTAAAATATATAATTTGTTACTTTTTAACTAATTGTAAATTATATGATTAAATTAATAGTGAAAAACTGCAGTCCATATATGGCTAAAGCCATTACAACCATGTCTTGCTCATCGTTTGAATGTTCTTTAATGAAGCTTTGCAAAAAGCTCCTTGAAATCCCATTGCTCTCACCTTTTGATTAATAATTTGTTTATATTTATAATTAAATTGTAATTATAATAATTAATATTAATTATTATGATATTAACAATTAAAAATAGAAATATAATATAATTATTAATTAAGAACTTATAATTATATTATAGTTATTATTTTATAATTCAATATACCTTATTTATAATTATTTATTATTTAAATAAATATTATAATATTATAATATATAATTGATATATTAATTTTATTATTTTATAATTATAAGTAAATAATTATGTAATAATTTAATATAATTATTATATTAATTATTAAAATAATTGATATAATAATTAATTATTCTTAATAATAATATAAATATATAAATATAAATTTATTATATTATAAATAATAGGTTTAGTTTTACAATAAATTAAATAATTATTAATAATATATGTTTGATAATTATTAATATTATAATTATTAATTTATAGTATTAATTAAAATAATTAATATTGATAGATAAATAAATATAATAATTATTATATAATAAATAGATTAATATATTATAATTATTTATGTTATCAAATAATATGAATTAATTTATATTTAATATTAAAAATAAATATTAATAATAATTAAGATAATTTTAATATTATAATAAAATAATTATTTTATTTTGGATAAACTTTATTAATAATTATAATAAAAATTATTAATTAAGTATTAATATTATAAAAATATTAATTATTTTTAGTTTAATAATTTAAACTTATATTATATTAATTGAATTAAATATTTATAGTAATTATTAATATTTATGATAAATTAAAATTTATAATAAATAATAAATATTTATTATTAATAAGTAATATAAATAAATTAACTATTAGCTTAATAAATTAGAAAAATTTTTAAATTAATTATTATTAAAGAGATTATTAAAATTTTTTTGAATGTTTTATAACTAATATTATTATAATTATTATAATATTTGGATAATTTATTCAAATAATTGATAATTATTAAATAACTAATATTTAAATGTTCAATTAGCTTATAATAATTAGTATTTAATTAAAATAAATTAAAAGTACTTAATTTAGAAATTAATTAATATTAATAATTACTTAATATTATTAACATAATCATTAATACTATTAGGATAATTATATAATATTTTTATATATTAAATTAAATATTTTTATAATATAATAAATATTATATTATTATATTATTAATTTAATTATATAATATTATTAATTTTCTTAAAAAATTGAATAATAGTTATGTATAATTTATCAAACTAATATTTAGATAATTAATAATATTAATTAATTAATATTCTATTCTATTAAATAATTAATAAGAATTTATTTAATATATTAAATAAATTAAGTATTTATTTAATTAACTATTATAATTAAAATGTTTGGATTAATTATTACTTATTAATAAGTATTATTGTTATTATTCATAATTAATTGAATTATATATATTAATTCTATTATATACAGATTGGAACGAGGAAACTAATCGATAATTATAAAACATAATTACTATTATTTGATAATATTTAAATATTAATTAGTTATTTAATTTAAATAGATTTAATAATATTTGTTTTGTTAATCTATAACAAATTATAATTTATAAATTATATAATAATTTAAATAAATAATTTAATATTAAGTATTAATGAAAAAGTATAATATTAAGATAATTATTGGTATTATCTATAATTAATAATATAGTAATGAATTAAAAATATATATAATAGTTTAGTTATATATCAAATTATTAATAATTTAAATAAATTATAATACATAATACATAATTAAATAAATAGATAATAATTTATTATTATTTTATAATAATATTATTAATTATTATATTATATACTATAATTGTTATATTTTATTAGCAATAAAATAGATATATTAATGTTATATTAAATATTTAAAGTTTAATATTTTCTTATATATAAGATATAATTTATATAAATATTATAATAATTTGATATTATATGTTAAAATTAAATTTAAAACAATTTTAGTTTTATAATAATATAAAAAACATATAACTTAATTATAAATATTAAGGTTAATTTATATATATAATTATAAATATTTTTGGAATTTAATTATTATATTCATTTATCAAATATAATTAATAATATTTATAATTATTATTAGTTATTTTAATAATATCAATTTTGTCATAAAACAAATGTTTTTGTTCATATAAGTTTTTTGGAATAAAATAATATTAATTTATTAATATTTCAAAAATTAATATGTAAGAGATTTAAAAAATAAATCTATTTGCTATACCAGTTCAATTAGTTATAACCATTTGACCAAATATTTATTTCAAACTGTTATGACCATTGTTTTATCATAAAATAATTATTTTTGTTCATATAATCTTATTCAAAATAAAGTAATGCTAATTTATTAATATTTTGAAAATTAATAACTAAAGGATTTAGAAAATGTCTCTTTTGGCTTGACTAGTGCAAACAATTATGACTATTTGAATAATTATCTATTTCAAATCATTATGACCATTTGTTTTCTCACAAAACAATTGTTTTTGTTCATACAAGCTTATTAAGAATAACATAATTCTAATTTATTAATATTCCAAAAATTAATAAGTGAGAGATTTAAAAAATGAATATGTTTACCGAGCAAGTTCAAATAATTATGGCTATTTGAACAATTATCTAGTTTAAATTGCTATAACCTTTTGTATTATCATAAAATAATTTTTTCTATTTATACAAGCTTATTTCAAATCTGTTTACCGAATAATTTTGAATAGTTATGACTATTGAAATAATTATTTATTTCAAATCGTTATGACCTTTAGTTTTGTTATAAAACAATTATTTTTGTTCCTATTAGCTTATTCGGATTAAAATAATATTAATTTATTAATGTTTCAACAATTAATAAGTAAAAGATTTAAAAAATAAATTTGTTTACCGAACAAGTTCAAATAATAATAATTATTTGAATAATTATCTATTTCAAATCGTTATGACCTTTTTGTTTCACCATAAAACAATTATATCAATTCATATAGGCTTATTCAAATAAAATAATACTAACTTATCACTATTCCAAAAATTAATGAGTAAGAGATTTAAAAAATGAATCTATTTACCAAAACAAGTTCAAAATAGTCATGACAATTTTATATATAAATAAATAATTTAATATTAAGTATTAACAAATTTATTATATTATAATTATTAATAATACAATTTAAATAATATCTGAAAATTAATAACTACCTAGTATTATAATAATACTATTATTCATATTAATTATAAGATATAATTATTCAAAATAAATATAAATGATATGAAATAGATAATTATTCTAACAATTTTAACCATTTGAACTGATTCAGTAAACAAATTTATTTTTTAAATCTTTTTACTTATTGATTTTCAAAATATTATTAAATTAGTATTATTTTAATCCAAATAAGCTTGTACGAACAAAACAATTATTTTACGTTAAAAGAAAAGGTCATAAACGATTTGAAATAGATAATCATTCATAGAGTCCTTAACTATTTGAACTGGTTTCAACAATTAGATTTGTTATTTAATTTTCTTGGTTATTAAGTTTCAAAATATTATTAATTAGTATTATTTTATTCTAAATTAAAATAGTATGAACAGAACCAATTGTATGATAAATAAAAGGTTATAAGGATTTGAAATAGTCAAAACTATTTGAAATGATTTGGTAAGCAAATTTTGTTTTTAAATCTCTTACAGATTTATTTTCTAAATATTAATAAAACAATATATTTTATTTCAAACAAACTTATATTAACAAAGACAATTGTTTATGACAAAACAAAATCTTTAAATATTTTTACTTTAAAATAGATTTGAAATTAAATATTTAATTTTTAAATTAAACAAATTTAAACTTAAATTAGAATAATATTTAAATAGTTATGAATATTTGAATTATAAGATTTCAAATATAAAAAATTAATAACTAAGAGATTTAAAAGGTAATATTTTTCTAACATTTAGTTGTTGTTTTATGACAATTTAATGAAAAAACTTTTAATAAGTTTAAATTACAAAAGGTACAATTCCAATTTATTAACAAATTATTAATTTAATGCGATTTGAAATAAATAAATGTTCAAATTGTTATAACTAATTGAACTAGTATGGGAAATAGATTTATTTATTAAATCTCTTATTAATTTTTGAAATATTAATAAATTAATATTATTTTATTTTGAACAAACTTATATGAACAAAAACATTTATAGCCAATTGTATTAATAGTTTAATATTAAAATATAATTAAATAATAACTAATACTAATAAATTGATAACTTATTTTTCATTTTAAATTATTAATATTTCATTTTTTCAAAATATTAATAAATTAGTATTATTGATATTGAATTGATATTAATCATTAATTTGTTTACTACAATTATTAAATTAGTATTAAAATATTATACTATTATTAAATTCTATTATTATAACATTATTAATTAAGTTAAATATGCATTGTAAACTATTGATTTCACCAAATTAAAATATATATATTTAACATTATTCTTTTAAATATTTTTCGAATTATACCATATATAACTTAAAGTAATTCTTATATTAATAATATGAACACGTTTCAATAGTTTATGAACTCATTTGAATATTTATTTATTTAAAAATATATGACCTTTTGGTTTTGACATAAAAGAATTTTTCCATTTATACCAAACTTATATCTAAATAAAATAATACTAATTTCTTAATATTTCCAAAATTAATAAGCAAAAGTTTAAAAAAATAATTTGTTTATTGAACAAATTTAAAAAAGGTAATATTATTTTATTTCAAATAATAACAATTTAAAAATAGAATAATTATCTAAATTATTAATATATAAATTGATATATTATAAAATTGCTTGTTAATATCGATTATTCTAACATACAAAATTGCTTATATAAT